>BMAO01010720.1:0-15804 GCA_019973975.1 Trichonephila clavata
TAAAGAAAGAAGAAATTTGTAAAAATTAGCTGCTGTGCTAGATATCTGGAAAATTGTGTAGTAATTCTACGAAAGTTATATAATCCGAATGAAAATGAAACTGTTGATTAAGGGTCTTCAATCCGTGGCCCACTGAAGGCACTTTAGTGGCCCTACATTTGAGTTAATTTCAAGAAAAATTGTCTTATTAGCTTCTTGTTGTAAAAAAAACTTTTTTGTTTATTTTTTTATATTTAGAACATTATATTGACATGTTTGATATCCATTTGAGAAAAAAGTTTCGAATACGATGAATGCTTCAAAAGTTTCTCAGAAATGTGAACAATTTTAAAAATAAAAAAAAGATGTTTATGTATTAAATCTCCGTAATTTCGAGAAAAAAAGAAGATTCTTAACTATAATAGGTTTGCAACAGATATCAATTTTTTGCCAATACTTCGCCGAAGATGAGTTTGATCATGCCGCTATTATATCAACCGTATCAATTGTATTGGACCCCAAGCTAAAGGGCCCCAAGATGTGTAAGCATAAAGTCGTAAAATATTACCAGTAGTCTCATTAACCAAGTTCCCAGTTTAGACCCCCCCCCCCTCAAGGAATTTTGAATCAAGACCCACTCAGGATTAGCTACGCCAGTGGAAGAGGGTCAATAAACGAACAAAATACTACTTCTTCAAATGTTGTAAACAGATGAAAAAAGGGAAGGGTGCTTGTTTTCATCTTTTTTGATTGCTAATAAGTAGGTTTTGTACTGTTCATTTTAAACTAGATATTACTCACTTGTACCTGATTCTGAAATTCAGAAATACATATAATCTTTGAATAGGTGCATAATGACAAGCCGTGATAAAAAAATTTTGGAGTGCGATTTTTTCAAGAAAAGTGGGCAGATCTGTATTTTTTTCGTTGAATATAAGAGTAAGGTAGCTTGCTTTAGGTTTGAAACGAAAGTGTGGCTGTGAGGAAAGAATACAACATTAAGAAACATTACGATACTAGTACAGTAAGAAAAATGCTGCATTAGAAGTATATTTTGAATGTGATAAAGTGAGCAAATAAAATCGAGCTAAATTATCAGCAGTCTTTTTAGCTAAGCATGTAAAGAATCTGAAAATAGTGTTCGTGTTAAATACACTATTACAGAAAAAATTACATAGCGTAGAAAAATCTTTGCTGATGGACAGTTTGTAAAATAAACATTCAGATTCTCCTTTCCATATCACATGCACAAGTCATAACGAATATGAACTCTTCTGGTGTAACGGTTGCGGGACGCTTGAAGGATCTCGCAACAGATGTGTTCAATAACTTAAAATCCAAATGAAAAAATTTCAATTTTATTCTGTAGAGATAGATGAATCAACGGAGACTGCACAAGAAGCTATTTTTGTTCGTGGGTTGATACAGACTTCACAACTATAGAGTACTTAGCCAGTGTCGTTGTACTTAAAGGTAACAACCGTGGAACAGATTGGTATTCAAGTCTGACACAAACTTTGGGATAAATATGAGTTTCACTGAAGGGATATGTCTTCTATAGCTGCCTGTCTTCAGAGTTTATTTTGGATAAATGCATGTATCAATACTTGTGCGTATTCACTGTAACCTAATTAAATATTAAGAAAAGTTGTTTCTGCATTTGGCAACTATTAGTGTTATTTTTTGTGTTGTGTGTGGAATAAAACGTTGATTTTAGAATGGCTGGATATTTTATCGTTTTCAAATCCAGAATTATTTTTAATGTTATGATTTTTTAAAACTATTTTGCCTTATTCACTTGCAGAACCAGAATCTCTATTCGTGGGTCATTAATATCCATTTGGATCAGAGTGAAGTTTAAAAAATTTTAGCTGAGTATTTTATAACTGAACATCTTTAAAATTCAATTGCCTTAACGAGTTAAATAAGCGAGGTTTGACGATTTAAAATTATTAGTTGGCTGTGCCGAATGCCAAATATTGGCACTTGTTAATGAGTGAGAAATAGATGGTTTCTTCAGCTTGGAACTTCTGAATGAATTTTAATCAAGTATGTGCGAAATCACAATTAACAATAATTTTTTTAATGGCAGTCTCATTATTTGTTAGGAATAACATTTGTACTTTAGGAATGTAAGTCATTGATAAAAAATCCTTATCTTGACCTTTTCCATGCTTTTTCTAAATAGCTTTAGGCATTCTATACAAGCCTAGCTAAAGTATGTAATAAATCTCATATTTCATACTTTGCCTAAAAAACGTCCGGCATTGTATAGAATGCCGCATTTCATACTTTGCCGGTAACATATATATATAATATATTTTATATAATCTTAATAATATATATTATCCAATTGCCGACCTCCCTTGAATATTTCTGACAAGATATTTTTTTTAAATACATATATAATACCTGCATTTTTAGTTGTTGATAAATAGCGAAGTCAAGCTCTTTTAAAGTTGTATGCAGTCATATTCCATATTTATCAAAATTAATTGAAAGGGTCAAAATGAAAACATTTTATTGGACTATTAACATGTCTGTTTTTAAAATACTTAAACTGCTTTTATAATTGAAGGGAAAAAAATTTCTGTTGCAATTTACCCCAAACATTTCTTAACGATAATATTTTTCCGAGATATATATTTCTTGAAAATAAAGAATAAATGATTGGGCATATTATTATTTAAAAAGTGATTTAAAATTAAAAATTAAAAAAATGAATAATTATAAGACATTAAAGATAATATCTTTTTTATCAAACGTGGTTAAAGCCGTGAATCCCCACAATTTATTTGCTGAAAGAAATATGAGCATATTTTATTAATGAAATGAACAAAAAATAATTCAGGAATTAATTTGCAAACGATATCCGAAGACAAAGTAAAGTGATTTTAATGCAAAAAAAAAGTCAGCTTCTTAAGCGAAAACAGTAGGCGAAAGCCAATAATGCTTTGTAGACACAATAAATACGTCAGCTTTCTAAATGAAGACGGTGGCTGTAGACAAAATAAAGCTATTGCCAGTATCCTGAGCAAGGACAGTCTCCTAGACAGGTAAGCTGTGCGTCAGTATTCATAGTGAATAATGGTGTCCAAAGACAAGGTAAAGGTATACGGATACAATGTAAACGTGAGCTTCACAAGCGAGGACAGTTTCAAGACAGAGTAATGCTATAAGTCAGCCTCCTAAATGAGGACGGTCTCCAAAGAAACGGTAAAGCTTTGATCAACATCCTAAATGAGGATGGTCTTCAAAACGGGTAAAGGTAAATGGACACAATAAAAACGTGATCTTCCTGAGCAAACAGTTTCCTAGACAAGGTACAGCTATATTAATATAATGAAAACTCAAATTTTACCGTTTTTACTCACAAAGTTTAATGATATAATCGATTCGCTATAGTACAGTTTAGTGTGTTTGAACTTGTTTTTAGTTATTTTAGACAGTTTGAATGAAAAAAAGCTTTTGATAATCTCATAGGTATATTTATACTTCATCAACATGTTTTCAAATATAAGTAATTGAGCTATTGAAGTCTGTATATGCCATTAACTTATCTAATTAAATAGAACAAAATATTAAGTCCGTACAATCAGAAGTCATTTCAATTCTACAAGCTTTAAGGTCCCACAGTATACTCAAATAGTAATATTGAAAATCTAGACTTCGATCTTTGGTCAATTCATTTTTTAAGGGATTATCTTATTTCGTACCTAGTTAAGATTTTACTGATTTCGCCCAGTGGGAAATGTGATAAATCTGGTAATTACTCAACTTTTCTCAAAAAATTAATAAATTGGCTGGTGAATTACAACTCTGTCAGGCAGAATTCTTTTTTTGATTGTAGTAAATAGCTAATTCCTACAGTTTTATTTTTAATAAATGATTCCTAGTTTTTTCACTTCCCATAATGAAGTGCTTTTTATACTTAATTCTTCTTTCAGTCTCAAATGATTTATTTATTTATTTTATTTTTTTACTGCTTTCACTATTTTAATTTTATTTTACAGTCATTGAAATTCTCATATTCAATTTCTCTCTTCACTTTCTGCGCCAATTACTTGGAAAATAAAAGGAATTTCTTCTTATTCCACTTTTTAAATCATTTTAAATGGTGTAATTCTACAATTATCAATGTTTCATCAAGTTCAGTAATATTTTTTTATTTTTCATCTTTCGCGAGTGTGAGGCGACCATCATGAATAAAATCTACATCCGTTCTATAATCTGTTTGCACGATTTTAATCACGCTTAAGACTATGGCAAACTACAAATAAACTAGCATCGATTTAGAAGGAATAAATATTGCACTTAAAAAAACATGTGCACTTCAAATAAACGAAAGATTTAATAACTACTATTTTAGATGACCAGAACACAGTAGTTGCATTCCAAATCGTGGCAAAAGAGTTTACTTATGAAGACCCAACCTATGAATAAGAATAAGTACGAATCTATATATATATGTTATATAGATTCATACCTATGAATATTTATCAATTTATTAATACATTTGTTGGTTCTTTGCATCAAAATTACAATTATTTTGAGGAAAGTATTTTAAAAGTATTCTTTAAAAAAATTAATTCAATTTGGACGACATGGTTTGCGTTATTTTTTCCAGTACAATACTGTGGATTAATTGGGACAAACACAAAATTTTTTAAAAATGGGTTTATTTAGTATAGTTCAACTTACATGCATGGTATACAATGTAATACAAAATATTCCTCCCCTAGCTTTAATGAGATTCTTACACGGTTTGGCATGGATCACTAATTAGAACATAAATTTTCATCTCGTCATCACGAAGCCAAACTTTTATAACATTCTTAATCGTTATTTCTGTGTTAGGCAGTTCATTTTACTCTCACATCTCTTTACAATGGTCCACAAAATTTTAATGGGATTTACATGAGAATTAACCAGACCATTGTAGAACCGTTATTTTCTGTTTTTAAAAAAAATTCGTTGTTTACTTAAAGTATGGCATGGAGCAAATTCTTGTTGAAAAATATGAACACCACCAAGTGAACGTTTGCATCATATGCACAATTTTACTTTCTATTATAGAAATAATATTGTTTAGAATTCATCATCTCCCTTCAGGCTACTAAATAAGCTTGCCAGGTCCTCCAGAAATAAAATAGCCCCCAATACATCTTGTTCTGAGGGTTGCTTAACTGTCGAACAAATTAATTACCTACTTACAAAAAAAAAGTATAACATAGTTAGTATGATGGTTAATACGGAGTATGTCTCCCGGACGATGCAATACAGCCTTACAACGCCTACGCATGCTGAGTATCAAATTATCAATCTGGTCTTGGAGATATTACACCACTCATTAAGCAATGCCCTCCGAATTCTGGTAGACAGGTAGTGGGGTTGACGGCTGCAATTCGTCGGCCAAGCATATCCCACACATGTCTATTGGATTCAAGTCCGGTGAGTATGCTGGCCAATCATACGGTGATATCCTCCGATTGAAGGCATTCGTCTACAATGTTTGCACTGTGAGGACGGCGTTGTCATCCATAAACAGAAATTCAGCAACCATGGCGCCCTGAAACAAATTACATGTTGTTCCAGAATGACATCCCGATAGATGTGCCTGTCATCGTTACACTCTGAAATGCAGGTCAGTTCTGAACCAAGAATAATTCCTCCCCAAAAAGCCATCCTGCACCACCGTAACGGTTCGTTTCAATGGTGTTCTCTTGGTGGTAACGGTACCTGGCGCTCTCCATATGAAAGTCCGGCGAGAATCAGACTGCAAACTAAACCTGGACTCGTCGGAAAACATCACACAAGACCACTGTTGCGGTGTCCACAATGCATGCTCTCTATCCAGGTTAATCGCCGGCGACAGTGAGTTGTGGTAAGGGAACATATCTGACAGCCTACGAGCATATAGACCAATGTGTCCAAGTGTCTGTACATGGTCTGCCTTGAAATTGTCATACCGGTAGCTGAAGAGAGCTGACGAGATAGTCTGATGCTGTGCTCCGTCTGTTTCTTTTGGCAGTAACTGCCAAATACTGGTCCTCATTCGGCGTTGTAACTCGGGGCGACTTAGCTGTAACATCTCCTCACATTACCATCATCTTGGAATCGTTGCAGGACTGGAGATGACACTCTGGTGATTCCAAGTTCCTCGGATACTTCCAGCTGGTACGTATAATTCCAGTCGTCTATAATTCTACCACGTAAAAAATCCTCCAAATGCTTACTTTGTGCCATAACTATGCGTTATTGCACTGAAAGGCTTTTAAAGTGCTTGTAAGCAATTTTACTTCTTTGGCACCATTCCTTACTCTTACACTCTCATCATTGTGACGTAATATCCGCGTCATTGTGGTTTCCTTTAATTTGCATATTCTTCTTCAAGATGTGTGATATTCTACAGGTGAAATTTTTATTTTAGAGTTCAATTTCTGTGTGATTCTGAATTATCCTTTAATTTATGGACATGAGTGTAAAACCCCAAACGTATAATATAATATTTTAATTTTTACTGCAGAATCAATATTATCTGCAGGATTTTCAAGCAATTTTTTCCTTCTAATTCAGAAATCAAATCTTCAAATTTTGTTTTCCACACTACGCTGCTTTGAAGTTTAACTAATTCCATTTCAAAATTATCGATATCTGGCACATAAATTGGTTAACTCCATTGTTTCAAATTCTATTTTGTATGGATATAAAATAAAGTGAAATGTATTTCCAAACTGTCAAATTGATTGAATCTCTCTTTAAAATCTTGTTTTATTTTCAACATATTCATTATATATTTTAATTGAATTTTCATAAATGTCAAAGAGTTATCAAAAATTATTGTTTGAAAATGTTTTTGTAATTAAGGAAAATATTTCATGATTTTCATTTCCAAATCCTTAGTAAAGATGTTCGTCATAAATATTTTAATATTTTGAAACATTGTCAACAATTAATCAACATGTTTCTTATTCAGTTCATTAAAATTCATTGATGTCTCATAGAAACATCAAATCAGTTGATTAATGTATATTGGATAATTCATCGATACTGTTGTCTTTTTTAATTAAAAAATCATAATTTTTTCTAATAACCTAGAAAGCGATGAAGGACTTGACCGAAACTGAGACATAGCACGTTGTTTATGTCAAAATCCTGGATATTGGCATTCAATTTCAGGAATTTCAATTCAATTGGCTTTTATAAAGAGCTCTTGAGTTTATAAAGTTGATTATTTTTATAACAACTGACAGTACAATGGAAAATGCTTTTAAACCATGCTTCGCAAATAAAACTTGCTGGTGTATTATACAATGAAAATCAAACAGGAAATGAGAGATATTTTGCTTAGGATGCTGAATAAATCCAATATTTTTCCCTACCATACTAAGTGCACCATCTGTTATTACAGAAACTATTTTCTGAAGGTCAATATCCATTTTTTCTTTACATGTAATATCAAATTATTTAAAAATATCAAGACTGGTACACTTTCCTTTCAAGGTTATTAGAATCATTAACACTTCTTTAATTATATTTCCAAACTTATACCGATCAATAACTGCAAATTGTGCAGAACCATTTATATTATTAATCTCATCTAACGCAATTGAATACATTTCTGCATAATTTAAGGCGTTATGTGTTTGCGCGAAAAAATACTTTTTCCAATTCTATTACTCGATATTTAATTATATTACGACTTATAGAAACTCATTTATACGCTTTATAATCAAGCATTTGTCTTTAAAATCAGCAAAAATGTAGAACTACATTCTACAAACACTTTTTTTTACAAATTTTTCTTCTGAAAGTGGTTTCCTCTGCGAGCAATGGACAACTTGGAAACTGCAGCTGTGATGTTATTTTTTGGAACCAAAAACTGTTTTTAAACACTTCTTTGAGAAAAATTCTGTCTTTTTTTTTCTTTTGTAAAAATGTGTTTTTCTTTCTTCAGCTGTCAACCTGTCGAGATTAGAATGCAACGTTTCAAAATGTCTTTTTACATAATTTGTATGTGCAGTCACTTTTTCATTACAAATTATACATATAACCATTTTATTCATTCCAATTCCTCCATATTTATCAGACCATTCAGCTTAATATAGCCTGGATATCGCTTGTTTTTAACTTTTTAAACATCGACATAGTACAAGGCTTCAATTAAAAATATTTGTATTTAGAATACAATAATTCGAGAAGAAATTTGTATTAACATACCTATATATATATAATACACATACACATTACTTTTAAATGCGTTCGAAATGTAAGTTCAACATTGGTACTGACTGGTGCACGTACCTTAAATTGTGAGCCAAAAATTGCTATTATGGAGAATGGACTAAATTCATGACGGTCACATGATAATATAAACACGTGTTCTACATTGAATTCAAAACAGACAATAAACTATAGTTCGTTCTTTTTATTCTATTTGTAAAACTTAGGTAAAATTTCAAATTGCATATTTGGGTAAAGATGCTCAAGAGTTATAAAAAGAAATTTCTGCAAAAAGATTTTAAAATTAAAGAAAAAAAAGTCTTGATTTATACATGTACTTTTAAATAAAGTGACAAATATTAATTTTTTAAAAAAAAGCTTCTGTAAAAAGCGTAATTTGGCAACAACGAAGTACATAAACAGATTTGCTGAAAATAAATAATTGCATTTATCGTGACTTTGACGTCACATGTGTTTTTGAACTTGATTGGCTAAAAACACGTGGTTTAAAATTATCATGTGATTATGACGTCATATGAATTTAGTCCATAAGAGACGTGTCCATGGCCCCCATCGGCATCTTATAAGGTGAAACAGTGAGGAGACGATACAAGTGCTATGGAAGTCTCTTTCTAGCACATAACTGAACATGACCTTACAAATACATTCATCCGAAGAAGGTGCTTTATTTGCTTTGGTTTGTCGATTTTTTTCAACAAACAAAATGTGAGTAAAATTATGCAATTTATTTGATATTTTCTAAGCACTTTTGCTTTATTTCAAGTACTACGTATTTTCATATACATTTGTTTTCATTTGCGTAACTTTGGAACTGTAATGATCAAACTGAAGGTTATAAATAGAATTTAAATTGATTTTGTGTCAATGTAGTGCTTGAAAAATACAAATAGAATAAAAATAATCCACACTAGTTAGAAAAACTAAATAAACCACGTAAACAAACAAGTGGTTTCCCAGCAATCGTGGGCCAGTGAAAAAGCTTGCGTGGGTCAGTGGCAGACCCACGGAATAGGTTCATAGGTTCGCCATCACTGCTCTAGGTAGACTCTTTGTGTGCCAACAAGTATAACATAAGGCTTACAAACGTAGGTCAATATTCAATCAATAGTGGTAGGAAGTTTCAAGTAGAGGGATAGAGGTACAAATGGAAATAAAAAGGTAAAAGAAACAATAATGGATTAAAATACAATAAATACAGAACAAAATACAAGATTGCTCTCATGCAAAAACGGAGACATTCAGTGATTAAAATTATGCAATGGTGAAGGTTTGAAAACACATGTGTGATCAGAATAAGATTTTCAAAAAATAAATAATAAAACGCATACATGCACACAAATACTTATATACATATACACACAGAGACATATATATATATATACGCACTTGCATATATACACATTTTCATACACGTACAGTAAATGTTAGTAAAAACACAAAAAAATTGCAATCTAAATAATGCGGGAAAAAATGCTATTAATATATGCACAAAACGATTTAAAAGAAGATTTGCTTCAAACAGAGGCAGAGAAAGGAGGAGGCCTCGCTATATTGTTCTTTTGTAGGCAATTCATGAGAGTACGTCTTTCGGAAGAGAATTTAGCACAGGCAAGTATCAGATGCTTGACATCCTGGACTGTGTCACTGGAGCAAGAATACTGGTCAGTAGGCGACAAATTCGCAAAAATGTGCCAAAAGGATTAAAATCAGGACGTTTATTCAAGTTATTTGGCGAGAAGGTTGTCAATGTTTGGGTTTATATTAGTGAAAACAACTAAGAGATTATGAGAAAATAAAAGCATTTATTGTGAAAGATTATGAACCCTCTCCTTTTGTTTGCTTAGAGAATTTTAAGGAAAGTAAATGGCTCTCATTGCATAAGATTTCCTAGCCTTACGTAGTACATGACATTATAAAAGCTATATAAACGTATATGTCGTATAAATATAAACTACATAAGTAATTTACATGTAAATATTTTTAAACAATTAACCTAGTTGACATTTAAATCGTATATACATATATATAAATATATATAAGAATGGATAATTATTTAGAAAATGCCCTTTATAGAAAATGAATGATATAAACAAATCCACCGATGAATGGACATAGAAAAGAGAACTATTTAAACCCCTCATGCGAATATGTCGTAAAAGAAAACATGGAATATCCTAATAATTGGATTATCTTTTCCAGAATAAATCAGAAGTTTTCACTTCCATCATAACACTTTCGTCATAAACACTCATACAATTTTTTTTTGTTATATTGTGTAGCTGCTGTTTCATACCTACTGACTCAATGAGTGTTACATACGATCACATTGTGTATTTTAACTGCTGAATAATAATTTTTTGCATTGTATCAGCCCTATAAACATACTCAGTTTTATTGAAATTTGTCCTGTAGTTCTAGAGATAATCGACAAAATCTAAAATTTCTTTTAATTTTTAACACCAATGTATACAAAAAGTGTTCCATAAAAAACTGAGAGAAAAATCAAAAATAACAGCAAATATACTAACAGTAGAAAGCAAATAATTATTTTTTAAAATGCCCCCACTCAAATGATATGCAACTCCCGCCGTTTAATCCCTTTTTCAAAACAAATAGAGAAGCTTATTCATGAAAGCTGCTTCAAAGAACCCTGCGCAGCTAAAATAACTCCTGAACTATTAAGTTTAATGACCAGTTATTAGTTAATTTCTGCTGGGGCATTTCCCTGGGACATTTGTTTGGAGAACAAACCTGGTTTATGACATTCTTATGCGGAAAGATCAAATGGACTTGATGTAGGCTTTCCTGTTCCAAGGGGATTTGAAACTACAACAGTATAGTTTTTTTCATAGAGATTCTCCTTGAACGTCGGAAACAGCCAAAGTTCGCTTGGTGGGAGATCTGTACTCTAAGGGATATGAGGTATGATTTTAACATTGCATTTACTAAGATATTACTGAACACAGAAGTTGTGACCTGCGGCTGAGCATTTTCGTGGTGTAATGTCCAATTCCCTACTATTTCACGACACTTTCTCAATAGGTGCTATTGCAACATTTTTAAAACTGTAACATATTATTCACCATTTACAGTAGTTTGAGAGGCACAGCATGCTGATAGATTATATCTTTATGATCAAAGAAAATGATCGTCAAGACTTTACCAAGGTTACAAAGATTGGGTTTGTCAAATTTTTCGGATGTGGGGAATCATGGTGTTTCAAAACACTTGTAGACATAACAAAGGGATCAAAATGATGCAACCAAGTTTTATCACCTATTATTCAACCTTTTTGTACAGTCTCACTCAGTCTTGCTTGCATTTATTGTAAGGTGATGGGACAAACAGGGTGAATCAGTCAATTGTTGCGTAAAATGCCGAAGTTTTTCAAACTGATTAAACAGAAAAGTCAGAAACCTAGATCGAACTTTTGAAAAAAAAACCACTGCTAAATATTATTTAACTTGAATCTGTATCAGCACAAGTGAAGAAGACGATGGTGAAGAGTATATTATAAACACGTTAAATGTGTTGTGAAGTGTGAGGCACTGAACTGAACTGAAATAGAATATTCCTTCCAAATTTACATAAAAAAATTCTTAATGCCTTATACTTTTAAATGTCTTTGAGAAAAAGTAGAAATCATCATTTGTGTTTACAAGTATAGTACACGCTGGACGTCTCTCGGAAATGGAACGCGAAGCGTTCCTCCATCCCATATCGAAATATTTGAATGTAGCCTGATGTTGAGGGACCTTGAAGAAAGAGTCTGAGGTAGTCATGAGGTAGCTTTAAGTGTCCTGTTTGCTATTGGCTGATATGGCACTGAGAGTAGGCACACGTTTGGCTGCCCTGATACATTGGAACATAGCAGTGGGGTGGGGTCTAGAAGCTAGCTAGCCTGTGTGAAGTTGCAGATGAAATATAAATTTAAAAAAAATTAGCAAATTTCTCTTACCACAGGTAAGTGATTAAACTAATTGTTAGGGTGTACTGTAAGATTATAGGAGAATTCTCCTGGGACTTTTAATATTTGGCTCTTGGTTGTTAAGCATTTGTACATTTACGTTATCCATATTTTCAAATTGTTAAAGAATTTAAAATCCAGTTTTTGAATGTAACTTTTGAAAGGTAAAATTTTAATGGTTTTATATATACAGGGTGTCCAGCCTTAATGTGACCCAATAGCTAAATCCCGAACCGTTCGTCTTAGATATGCACTTCCAATATGAAAAATGTTTTAAAACAGGTAAAGCATGTTTTTACATGCTTTTCGAACCAAAAAACACATTTAGAAAAAAAAATTACAAAAATTAATTTTTATACGGTCCCAGGTCCTATCACTTATATTAGGAAAAGATGCAGTACACAAAAACAAAGTAAACACAAAAAGTTTCATTTTATTACGATAAAAACTGGCCGAGTTATGGAACTTTAAAAATCCTATATTTTATTCCATTTTCTCGGCTATTTTCAAGAAGCTATTAAGGCCGTCTCAAAGTGAAATTAGCTTGGAACTCTGCCAGGAAACTTTCGCTCTTGCTCGTCACTTTATGTAAACAGTTTATAAATTTAAAAGCATGCGTTAATAATCAATAATTGAGTACTTAAGAAATAAAATTTATTCTGTGTACGTGTAAAACATAGAAAAAATAAAATATTTTGAACGAAGAAAACATTTCAAAAGCAGTTCCAAAAAATAGACTTACATGCTGCGGTTTCAGTCTGATTTACTGCGTTTTTGCTGGTAATGACGAACGTTAAAAATCTGTTGTGTAGTCACTTGCAATTGCATACAGTCGTATTTTAATATTACGAATTCTAGTACGGGAGAACGAGATGTATACAAATGAAGAATACTGCGAAATGGTACTGTTTTATGGCAATGAATGAAAAAGAGAAGGCGGCAAGACTTTGTCATTAAATTTCCTACTCGAAGACATCCATCTTATTCTACAATTATTGCCCGTTCTGTTCAACGCTTGTATAAAACTGGGAGTTGTCAAATACGTATTCCCTTGTCTCGTGCTACACCTCGTCCCTTCACCATTATTTAAGTAATTTGTCATTCTGATATAATAACCCTGATTCATGATTGGCGCATCATTCCACATTATGCTATAATTTGAACGTCAAATCCTGTATTATTTTGCTGCTATTTGTTAAAACAAGCTGTTTTTAATGTTTTCGGTACAAATTGTATTTCTTTAATTTAAATTTTATTGTTTGCCATACAGCAATGCAAATTGTCAATCTATGATGTTTACTACGATGTTTTAATATTACTATGATGTTTTTCCTTTGCTCTTTCTCTAGACAGTGAATTACTATTCTCTAAACTCAATTTATATACGACTCCTTTTGTGAGCAACTCGGATGCTTCAAATTTATTTACATAACTCGGTCAGTTTTTAGCGTAATAAAATGAAACTTTTGTGTTTACTTTGTTTTTGTGTACTGCATCTTTTCCTAAATATGTATAAAAACTGGGGACCGTATAAAAATTAATTTTTGTAATTTTTTTCTAAATGGGTTTTTTGGTTCGAAAAGCAAGTAAAAACATGCTTAACTTTTTAAAACATTTTTCAAATGGAAGTACATATCTAAACCGAACGGTTCGCAAATTAGCTATTGGTCACATTAAGGCTGGACACCCTGTATATATCTCTATTTCTGGTATATCTAGTGACTCTTTAGATATGTTACAGATTAATGAGATTTGAAGCATTTTCTAGAATTTTCATGTTAGCATAGCTGCGTATCCCCACACAGGACAAGCATATGTACACTAAAACTTCAGCGTATTTGAAGTAAAAATGATGCAATCTTTCAATCGTGTATACCTGCACCAATCAGAAAAGGCTTTACAGGAAATCATATATTTTAATAGCTTCCTGCTGCCAGTTACTATAAAAAGATGAGATCTCCAGAAAGAAAAAGAATGTTTTTGTGCCTTAAATGTTGCATGTTTGTTTTTGTGTATGCACTATGTGTTTTGTGTGTAAAATTTTATTTGCGTGTAAAATAAATGCGTGTTCTAAATAGCAACATGTCTCCTCATTTTTCATTTCAATGAAACAAATTATTTAATTCAGATATTATATAAAGAAAAGTTTGTTCACTCTTTTGTTGTTTTTTAAACAGAAAAACAGAATGAGAGAGAGAGACAGAGAATAACAAACTCCTATTCATATTATTCCTATAATGAAATGTATCAACTATCTCACAAAAAGTTTAAACAAAAATCCTACTTTAAATTAAATGGAAATGTGTTAATTATATAGAAAATTTAAAAAAAATATATCAAAATAACTTGATAGAAAAGACCACACTAAAATTTCTAAGGCTTTGTTCCTTGATGAAATATTAAGTTGATTGTGTTTAATTATTTCAGTTTATGCTATTGTAATATTGAAAAATTCTTCTAGATGTATTAATAAAATATTTTTCATACCCGCGTAAACTATTAATTAAAAAAACTTAAGACGACATCAAATTTTAAATAGTTTTTGTTCATCGTTAGCATCTTAAACCAAATAACATTTACAAAAAATTTTGCAGTCACCTACTCAAAAAAACCCCATCAAGCAATTCATATTTCTGCAACTAGCGTGAAATCAAAGTAAGTAAATTTTGTATTCTGATATTGTAACAAAATTTTGTAGTACGGAGTTTCCTTTCACATATAATTAAAAATGTAAATGTGTGTTTGTTCAAAGACGCTAATCTCCAAAAGTACTTAATCATTTCCACTGAAATTTCGACATAACGTTGCATTTGAATCTGGACATGTTTTTGTGTACTTATATTTCGAAATTCCCTCTAATTTTTTAAATTTAATATTTTAATGATTTTCCTTCGTTATGACGTTATATAATGTCACGCTCTCTCTCTCTCTGAATGTGAAAATTTATAATTTAAACACAGTTTTTCGAGATTATTACATATTTTTATTGCAGCTATGTCTATTTTTTTTCATACATTTTTTTTATACGTAATTAGAATTACTTTTCTAATATATCATTTTTTATGAACTAATCTGAAACAACTCAATTTTTTTATAGGTTTGGCATAAATCTGATAGCACGCGATGCTTACGATTTTGCATACATTACAACGAATTTTCTCCGTAAATTTAAGATAAAATTATTTATCTCTTTATTAAGCAAATATTATAATTATATTTGATTTCTGTATGCTACGGATTTATTTTCCAAATCGTTGTTAAAATTTCTAAAAGTTTTGACATAAATACGGTCTATTTGGCGTGATTTAAAATCACGCTACAAACGTAGCTTACCGATTAAAATCGTTTGCTTGTTTTATCTTTCCAGTAATCCTAAATTAACTGATTCAATATATGATTATTATTTTTTTTGGTACTTTCGTTTTTTTTCTCATCGAACATTTATCACAAATCGAAAGACGTTGACAAATGCCGAGGTATGCATTGAATAACGGGAAACCATTCCGTGCGTGTTGGAACACAATATTTTTCTGCATTTGGCTACCTCTTAATTTGGCGAAATTAATCGATGGGATTTTATGATACAAATAACAAAATTAAGATTTTTCTGACAT
>BMAO01010721.1:0-33052 GCA_019973975.1 Trichonephila clavata
AAATTATCACACATTTGATTTTCGGGCTCTATTACCTTACTCTAAGGCTCTGTTACCTTATTTTATTATCTTCTTTTATTTTTAAAATATAATCTAATCCTTTTTAGGGTGTGTTCAAGAATTTTCTTTGCCTGATCCAAGTGTCAAATAAAAGCGTAAAGCTTAAAGTGAACTGTTGTTACTAACAAAAAGGGAAATGTTTTAAACTTGTTTCTAAAGGTGGTATGTATAGCAAAATTAAAAATTTCAGGTTTTGAAGCCAGATAAGATTTCTCTGTGTGTGTGCTACTATTATTTTCTTAAATTAATTATAAAAAAAGTGCAGTAAACTCTCTTCGTAAAATTGTCATTCAAATATTTTAAATGCTTTTACCTTTTTTTCCTAAGACATATTAAAATATAAGATAATATCAGGAAAAGAATAAAATATCTGCACCCAACATAAAAATGTTCTTTATTTATTTTTATCTCTTAATTTTAAAAACAATGTGAAAAAAGACAAAAAAATAACACTAGCGTGATGAAAAGAACAGGAAACCTACAAAAGATGATATCATCAAAACATTACTGAGTGCCATTATCCTAACAAAGTATAAAAATTTTAATATTTCAATGCATCACAAATTTTGAAACAGTTAAAATCAAGGATATTGGTTCTTAAACTGTGGTCCGTACACCCCTGGTATTCCTCAGCCAGTGGCGTAGCTAGGTATCCAAAGGCTCTGGTGCAGCAAAGGGGAAAAAAACGAGGACCCTATCTTGGTTGGGTTTTATCAAGAAAAAAAGTTAAAATATATTAGTATCTTAAATATACAAAGCTACTTTAACACAAGCCCTTTTTATCGTGTTCTGCAGAACATAAGAAAGCAAAGCTACATACAACTTACATGAATGTGTATGAGTTTTCTCTTGTGTGAAAATTAGTAATTGACCAGCAAGAAGAAAAGCTTCCTTTGTAGGTTTTTAAAGATGTATAGTAAGATTTTTCATTGAACTTGAAGTTTATTTTTAAGTAAAATTTGGAAAACTGACAAAATTGAAAAACATAAACTTTTTCATTAGTAAAGTTCGCGACACTATACAAACAAAGGAAAGAATTTAGGGGAAATTACCTATGGTTCGAAATTACTTTCAACTGAGTTGCCCTGATCATAGTTATGTGTTGCAACCTTTAATATTTATATCTTAAATGTGGGAGAAATTATTGCAAATTCAGCTTGCTTGATGGTCAGGGTCCGAGGGGCCCCCTGAGCTCTAGGGCCCCTGTGCAAGGCACCGCCTAGCCTATTGGTAGCTACGCCACTGTCCCCAGCACCTTTCTTGGAGCCCCGCGACGCTCTCTCTCTTTAATGTTAAGATTTCCCTCATTTATAGACTATTAAAGATCTCGTGGAAAAGCTGCAAGATGTCTCCTAGACTAGATCCCTAATTGATTAGTAAACTAAATCTCTAACTAATACAGTTAAGTACATTATTTATTTATTTGAAATTAGTTCTTTGTAATATTTTTATACGTATAATTAGATATTTACTGATTTCTTAAAGGAAAAAAGAAGAGCTAAAAAAGTCTATATAAGTAGCAGATACAATTTTAGGATTACAGAGGAAACTTTAATCACCAACCATGCGTTGGGAGTAAGGAAAAAAATTTTCAACCTTGGGGTCCGTGATGTCAGGCCAATACATAAAGAGAGGGGGTGATCGCTAATTTAAGAATTGCTGATCGAGATGAATGTTATGTTTTAAAATAATAGATTCCTATTTAAAATAACATAAAATTAAACCTTTAGGGGCAGAAACAAAAATTGACATTAAGTAGTAATAAAATAGTGTAGAGTGCATAATTTATTTTTTAGATGGTTTTAAATAAGAAAATCGTGCTCTATATCTATCCCACACTCGGATAAGAATTCTTATTCTAAGAAGTAATCATACGCAAATCTGCATGATATAGATATTAAGCTGGAGCATTATAAGATCATATATGAACGTTCCACTTCTAACGGAAACTCATCTAAAAACGTGAATAAGGAATACCCGAGACACTCTTCCATTAAGGCCACGATGCATTATGGAGAGAACGCGGAAAAATATGTTCTAATATTCACATTGCTGAATAACACTCGAGGCAACAGAGTGAAAGATACAAGTTACAGAAATTAATGTTTAAAAGTTCGACGGTTAGTTTGTTTAGACTAGATGAGAAAAAAAAGCAGGTGGTCAGTTTCGTTTTGAGGTAAAGGTTGCAAAGGTTAAAAGAATGGAATGGAACGTTTCGTATTCGTGATCGTCTGGCTGCTAAAATTCGCTGCTCTTGAATTTGGATCGCTGTCAAAGAAAATGGTGTCACGCCATGTTGTTTGTTGGAAGTATTCGACTGTGATGAAAATTCGATACTTTGGATTGCTCTTGAATAGAATCTAATTCTGTTTGTTCCACATGTTGGGAGGAACACTTTTTTTTTTTTTTTTTTTTTTTTTTTTTTTTATGAAAAAAAGATGTTCTGGAAAGATTTTGAAAGGATTACATCTTAAAAGAGCTGGAAAGTTGGTAGTTTCTTTTTTTCTTCTTGTTATTTTACGTCGTGGACAAAATTGTTCTGATGATGGATCTGCGTTCATTCAAGGTTTGAAAAAGGTACATTTGCTTAGAAGATTCAAATGATGTCGCCCCTTTTTACTTTTATGTAGTTGATGTTTATCGTGCCAGATGATGGATTTTCTTTTTATTTCATGATATTATCTAAATCATGAAAAATACCTTGTTATCTCGATTTAGGGTTTCATCTACATATATATGTAGAGATCGATTTTTTTTTTGACGAGCTGTCAAATTAAGTTATGGGACAAATACTTTGAGTGTCTTTTATGTTGTGATTCATATTGTTTTCTATTTATTATTATTTTTTTATTTGGATGGATACTTCAGACCTGAAAGTATTCATTAAATGAAGCTGAGCTGTTTATTCTGGGTATTTTCCACCATTTTTTTATATCGACTTACTTCCGAACAGGAAAGATTTTATATACTTAAAAAAATATTTAACAAATTATTTAAATCTTATTTTGCAATTTATAACTTAATATAATTTCAGGGGATTATTTTTAATATAATTTTAGAATCCTAAGAAATTAATTTTGATAATTTCAGTGTTTACTTTTTGTTTATTAAAGTCATATCTGAAAGTTACTCTAAAAGATCTTACTATAGTTATAATAAGTACTTTTTTTATTTATTATAATCAACTCAACTGAAAAAGTCAGTTTGGATTAAAAAATAATAAAGGGTTTTTTTTTCCTTCTGAAAATTGGGCTGTTTTCTTGTAAAATTAGAACATGATTATAAAATTAAAGACTCTGAAATATAAAAATACTTCAATATCATACATTCATATATTCTGCCTTCACTATTATATATCTAACATATTTTTACAATCACAAAACTTTTTTAAAAATTGATCAATGTCATTGTTAAATTCAATAGGTATACACGTAAACAGAGTGAGAGAGAGAATCTTTTTTTTGTTGCGCTTTTTTATATTGCAAAATGTAGCACCGATGAAAATCGCAGGTATAAAGCATCATAACATATTATAATACATAGATTTTTGACCGAATAAATACATTTTTTGAGTGTGCAATATTTATAATTTTTTATCCTATATTTTAATATCAGATGTATTTTAACTCGTATAAATTAAAACAAAAATTGCGAATTTATTAAATTCTTTTGAAATTTAAAGTCGCGATTTGGTAAGCAGTTTCATGCGTTAAACCACTCGAACTCGACTTCAGATAGCAGATACTTCAATATTTTTTGTTCTCTAGTAAATGTATTCCAAATTAGGGTGCGGTTTGTTAATATTACATTAAGACAGTCCTTAAGCCTTACATAGGAGTCCCAGGCCTTAGTCCCCTTAGTCCCAGTCCTTTAGGCCTTACATAAAGGAGTATAAAGCTGACCATTTTTACTTTTTAAGATCTATCTAGTTAGTTATATTTGACAATAATTGTTCTTTTTTTCTCATTCTTCCAGTAGTACTCTGTGGATCATTCTCCAACAATTACGTGAATGACGGAAGATATTTCTGAAATGGATGTGAAAGGTCATACACGCTTATGAACTTTAAGGTCATTTGTGTTTGAACTACAGTAGTGTCTTTTCCGAAACTTAATGCGTTTTGAGCCCTTTGTAAATAACAACCGAATTACGGAGGACTTGTTGTTCCGCTGAACTATTTCTTTCTCTCTCTCAAAAAGTACTATCTTACTCATGGTAGTGAACAAGTAACCCCATGGAATACAATATATAATAAGGAAGATCTTATTACAGTAACATTCTTGGTACTTTTAGCTCTAAGGCAGATCGTGTTTGTATCGTTGTTTATCGATCTCGGGTTTTTTTTTCCGTCCAAAATAAAATAGAACAGAAATTAATTAGTAGAGATGCCAAATGACATTCATAGTAATTGTTTGCATATTTTAATTACAGCTAAAGGCAAAAATCAACTATATAATTCGTAAACGCAAAGTTCTTTTTTTTAATTTCTGAATTGTTATGAATTATAGCTATGTTATAGATTCATTTTAATGCCTTAATCAATGCCGAGATTTTTAAAAATATATTCTTTTATTTGAATTTGTATGTCACATTCGTATTCAGAAGCCGAAAGACTGAGTTTATTTATTGCTGTTTAAATTCGGTGTAATTGGTTTATTTTACTTCGAGTTACTGTAATTTATTGCTACGAGCGACCACGTAATTCTAAATTTATTAAATATGTAAATAAAATATTTTTTATGAAGGGATTTAATATATATGCCGAA
Organism: Trichonephila clavata; assembly: GCA_019973975.1. Classification (NCBI taxonomy): domain Eukaryota; kingdom Metazoa; phylum Arthropoda; class Arachnida; order Araneae; family Nephilidae; genus Trichonephila; species Trichonephila clavata. The sequence goes on from BMAO01010721.1 coordinate 4,827, forward strand.
AATGTGATATTTATTTCCCTCTCTTACCTTTCTGATTTATCGCCTTTATGGCAGTGTTCTCAAACTTTGAATACTTGTACCCCAATTTTCAATCATAATATTCATCGCGGCTCTCGCCTACGATAACAATATAGTGAATACAATAATAATGTACTTTGACGTTAAAGTTACATACGACTTAAATTATATAAAAGTACGAATAATCAAGATAATATTAAATTTTGCGTATGTATAGCCCATGGGAGTCATTAGTAATTATTAAACTTGTTCTTAACTTATAGTATTGATTAATTAATTATTAAGTACATTGTGTGTGTAGTATTGATCCATTTACAAGTACAGTCAACTTTCGCTAATTCAAACCTTCGATTTTACGATCGAATTCGAAGTATATGCTCAGACCCTAGAAAAACTCTTGATATTTCGAACTAAAACAATACGTTTTGGTATACTCGATATTCCGAAGTAAAATCTGTGGCTGGCCAGAATACAATACATAATAATTCGAAGGGATCTAATAAAACTCTCGACAATTCAAGCACTCATTACCATGTAGAACAAGTACCCTGTAGCAAACAGGTTGGGCTTACTTGTTTTGTGTTGTATTGTGTCTGCTTGTCTCTCCTGTAACATATCGCCTTTCGATGGCCATCGGAGTCAACTCCGATAATTTTGACAGAAGTTAAAGTGTCACTAAACAAACTATGCAACTTTTTCCTTCAAAATCATGTTTATGCGGACGTTTTTCAAGCTTCCTTTATTCTAGAAAAATCTATTAACAAAGTTAGATTTAAAAAAATTTTTTAACTAACAGATTTTTTTTGTCAGAAAAAAATTAATTATGTACAGAGTATGTATTCTTGCTTTTAATACACAAATGTATTTTTAATACATGACTTTTAACTTCTGATGGTATTTATATTGTACAACATGTACTTTTTAAATAAACTTTTAAATAATTTTACACATATGTACAATTGTTGTTTTATTACATAGTTTTAAATTTAAATGTGTTAGGAAAAAAAATTGTCTTCATCTATTTTGGGAGTTTTTTCCTACCCTCTTGATAATTCGAAGTTTTTAAATGGCCCTTCAACTTCGAATTATTGAGAGTCGACTATATATTATATCAGTGTAAATTTGTATTTCATTTTTTTTTATGTCAAAATGTTGTGTTTTTGTGGTTTTTGTTTTTTTTTTTGCTTCCTTTCAGAAATTAATAATTTTTCTAAATAATCTTTTAATTTCAACTTTCCGATATTATCGCCCCCCCAATACGGTTATCATGCCCCTGGGGGGGGGCTTCCCACAGTTTGAGAAAGGCTGCTTTATGAAATTAATCTTTATACAGAAATAAAGGTCTTATTGCTTTTGTGAGAGTTTTTCAACGATTGACAAAATCCATTAAATAAAAATAAGCAGCTGTATAAAATACCGTTCAATGAGAGCTGGGAGAAAACTTAGGGAAATCTTTAAAATATATTAGGCTGGTGCCTACGAAATGTCAGATTTTCTAATATGTGAGCGTTTGTCTCCTTCTGTTTTTGGGCATAACCTCGTTTACATTCATATTGTGATAGCCAGAGTCAAATTTCAATAAAAGAGATTTTCTCAGGAGTTTTCGATTTTGCAATTTTTTTAAAATTTCGAAGTGATAAGAATTCAAACGATGTTCGCGTAATTTTTTCTATGAGCATTAACTTGGTAATAATGCTGCAAGAGCTGCACACGATATAAACTAGGCATTTGGGGAGAATACCGTTAATAACTTAAAAGTGCAGCATTAGTTTGCAAAATTTCAGTCCATGGAAAGCGTACAATATCTGTGACAAATGATGTTTTGATAGCGTTTTTGGAAAAGAATTCTCTCAATTGTTTCTATTACACTGCCAGCACATTGATGAAAAGCATGAAATTTAAAATTATATACCAATCACTTGTTTAATCAATATGGTTCCAACACTTCTTCACGATAACGCTAGACCGCACACATCGTACAAAACAATTGCGAAATTAAATCAATTAAAGTATGATAATTTTGAAGCACCCAGTTTATTCACCGAATCTTTCACCAGCTGACTCATTTTTTAAACATTTAGAACAGTTTTTACGGACTAAACAGTATAAAAATAAAGATAGTCCGAAAAATTTCATATCAGAATGTGTTGGTTCTTAAGATCATAATTTCCTTAAGACAGAAATTTATGTATTAAAATCTCGTTGAAACAGGTGTACTGAATAAAACGGAACATGTTTTGGTTAAATAAACATCTTTTGAAAAAAGATATGCAGTTTTATAAATTCGTTTAAAAATCCGACATTTTACATGCACCAACCTAATAAATTTTGAGAACATGTGCATTCATTTTTTGCCCAACTTCATCTAGATAAAATCTTTCTAAAAAAGAAATTGTGTTCTTTGTATAAACAAAGTACAAGAACGATTGTTTAATTAATAATAAATCTTTAATTGGAACAAATTACTTTATTTTCAGAACAAAACTGACCATTTACTTTTGTCTTCTCGTATACAGGTACCAACTTATTTAACTGAACTATTTTAAGAGAGTATCTAAACAATAAATAAAAGCACTCATATTATGACGGTTTCAAATGTAGTGAAACTCTTCGAAACATCCTCAGTTCGAAGCTATACGTTATCCATAAATAAACTTAACCTTTGATCAATATAAGACTCAAAACAAAACCTCAATCTTAGTAAATCGGTTTTTTTTTACGTACCATCAACACAAAATCCATCAATACATTTTCATATTACTGGATCAGGTGAAGGAACTGCTTTTTGTTGCTCGGTAAATTGCACTTTATTTCTAAGCCCGCCATCTTGTCTAGATCATTAACTGTAGCTGAAACCTGTTCTTACAGAATTCGCGTTATAAGGCTCAAATTTTAACCATCTAATTATCACTCTTAACGGTTTCTTTCGGTACAGGTGGGAGAAAGAAAAATATTTTTTTCACCTCGTAAGTTAAGAAAGCGGTAGAATGATTGAAAAGATTTCATTTGTTGCGGTTCATTAGCTTTCCATAATATTGTTCTTAAGCGAAGAAAGTAAAATTCGAAATATGGGCTTAAGAGTCTTCGATGATTAGGGACTTTAACCTTATCCTTCAATGAGAATCATCTGTGTTTATATTTAGAATCATGAACGAAAAATAACAATATTTACCACAATGATTGTAGATAATGGGATTAATGGGCGATATTCTCAGAATGGTACAACGCTAACGAAATAGATGCTTCTCTACTTTCTCATTCAATTAGGTAATTAAATGGACAAAAGGCAATCGTTCATTGTAAAAAAACATGGAGTCAATTCGCACAAAGATTTATATTTCGTTATTTATCACATTGTTTAAGTTAGATTCAATCCAGTATTTATGTCGAAAAGATTGTAACAAGGTTTATAAATATGTTCCTTTTAGTCAAAACCGAAGAGCATTCACCTTTTATTCAATGCTGATGATGAAAAATGTTCATAACATTGAACTATATATCCACGAAGAGCTAAAAACGCTTCTAATAATAAAACAGGTAGAATAAAGATGTATTAATGAAAGTTAAGAAAGTAAGTTAGGGATACAAAAATATGCCACTTTAGGTTTAGTTGCCACATAAAACTAGAGAAAGGAAGAAATTATAATTTGTTTTGAATTGATAAAGCTACAAAACAATATCAATATATTATTAAAAAAACCGGTAAAAATAGAAATACTTTCTTGGGGGAGGGGTGGTGAATCTAGCGATTGAAGAATTCTTATTAAAAGCATACACTCTATAACATCAAAAGCGACGCACCAAGAAAAAGCTATCCAAATGGTACGAAACTCGGTAGATTTGAAATACATGTTTGAAAACGAAACGCTAAAAGTGTCATAAGAAGTGAATAATGTTTTATTCGGAAATACAACTGCAAGATAAAAAAAAAAGTAAATAATGTAATCAAAAGGTCGGCTCACTTCTAGTGCCATCTGGCTTTCTCTCAAACTGTTATCCCGCTGACCATTGCCTCATAAAATCAGCAGATTTCGGATTGCTTGTGTACTTGTTTACTTAACGGATAAAATCGTCGCAATCTAGGAACCCTCGGTTGACACTTGTTCATCAGAACCCAAATATTACCCATTGAGTACAGATCTGGAGATCACACCAGCCACAAAATTATTGGAGTGGTATGAAGAAAAGTTTTCCAAAGGCGTGCTGTGAACTGTCTGGGATTATTCAATTGTAAAAAAAATCCCAGGAATCCGTGAAAGGAAGAATGACACTACAAGACGTTGAATATCATCGATTTATCGCCAACTGTGTGACGGATCTATATGCGTCCTTCAATTTACCCTCTTGGGAAATCTTTGGGCTATGAAAATCAATAAACCTTTTCTGAAGAAGAAACCGTGAAATGCAGATTAAGTCTATTATATATAGTTCGGGTTTGCTTGCTAGGAGTTAGATATAGTTAGATAAAACGAGATAAAGTAAGATAAAGTGAGATATAAGCTGGAGAGATAGAAGGAAGAGAGTTAGTAAGTCAGTGTGAAAGAAGAGAGATAGAAAGTTAGAAGTATAAAGAGATAGATAATTGCTACAGTAGAAAATTGCTATTTAATAGAAGTTACTAAGAGATTGAAACATTATGAAGTAGAAGATAAGACGACTATCTACAGTTCAGGTATTACTCATATTTATAGCGTGTTTTAATATTTGAATTAATAAAGAGATTTAAATGAGTAACTACATTTTAAATCAAATATTAAGGTAGAAGATTGATTAATAAAAAGTGAATCAATTTATTAGAAGTATTTTCCAAACACGCGTCTCTCGTCACTTTACCTCTGCTTGCTAATTGGAAACATATTATTTAATCTGATTAATTGATTTGTTTTTGAGTTAATTAGAGTGCTAAATAAATAAGTAGAAATTATCATTTCGAATCGTCTTTCAATCCTCCCACACCTTTAGCCGAGTCACAGGGTAGACAGGGTGTTACAACTGTAAGCGTGTCACGGATGACATTTAAAAGGGTCCGGCAATGAAATGAAATGTCACACCAGCAATAATTAACGGCTGGTGGACTATGTGTAACGGAAGACAGGTGAGTATTTAATCACTGTCCTGGACGTCTCTAGATACGTCTTTATTGGCAACGCATCGAGGTTCAGTTTGCAGCAAATCTCATTTTTGAAAACAATTCTTCTTAAATCGGTGAGATGCTAGATTGAATATTCCCAACACCGCTGTAAAAGCATCAGGTAATGTGCAATATTGAAAAGTCGGTATAATGCTCCCGTTCGCAGAGTCTCTCATCGATGGTCATTTTATTTGCTGATTTCACAATTGTACTTCGAATTATTGATAAGGAAGTATTAGAGTCAATTGGGTGATCTATCTATGGTAGAATTATCAGACGACTGGAATGTGGACGTACCCAGCTGGAAGTATCCGAGGAACTTGGAATCGCCTAGAGTGTCATCTCCAGGCTTTGGCAACGATTCCAAGATGATGGTAATGTGAGTAGATGTTACAGCACAGGTCGCCCCCGAGTTACAACGCCGAATGAGGACCGGTATTTGGCAGTTACTGCCAAAAGAAACAGACGGAGCACAGCATCAGACCTATTTCGTCAGCTCTCTTCAGCTACCAGTACGACAGTTTCAAGGCAGACCGTGTACAGACGCTTAGGGCACATTGGTCTATATGCTCGTAGGCCTATCAGATGTGTTCCCCATACCGCAACTCACTGTCGCCTGCGATTAACCTGGAGTAGAGAGCATGCATTGTGGACACCGCAACAGTGGTCTTGTGTGATGTTTTCCGACGAGTCCAGGTTTAGTTTGTAGGCTGATTCTCTCCGGACTTTCATATGGAGAGCGCCAGGTACCCGTTACCACCAAGAGAACACCATTAAACGACACCGTTACGGTGGTGCAGGATGGCTCGTTTGGGGAGGAATTATTCTTGGTTCCAGAACTGACCTGCATGTTCAGAGTGTAACGATGACAGGCCACATCTATCGGGATGTCATTCTGGAACAACATGTACGTTTGTTTCGGGGCGCCATGGGTGCTGAATTTCTGTTTATGGATGACAACGCCCGTCCTCACCATGCAAACATTGTAGACGAATGCCTTCAATCGGAGGATATCACCCGTATGGATTGGCCAGCATACTCACCGGACTTGAATCCAATAGAGCATGTGTGGGATATGCTTGGCCGACGAATTGCAGCTCGTCAACCCCTCTCACCTGTCTACCGGAACTTTGGAGGGCATTGCTTGATGAGTGGTGTAATATTCCCCAAGATCAGATTGATAATTTGATACTCAGCATGCGTAGGCGTTGTAAGGCCTGTATTGCGTCGTCCGGGAGACATACTCCGTATTAACCATCATACTAACCATGTTATACTGTTTTTTGTAAAAGGTTCTTTTTGAAATTTGCTCCAGGGAGTAAAAATCGCAATTTTTACTAATTATGTCAAACATATAGCATCTTTTTTGCTCTTTACCTTTTGTTTAATAAATAGACTTTACAAATAAGTCAAATTTATTTTGCTTCTGTCTCTTTCTTTGCCTGAACTTCATTATCCTTAATTTATGGACATGAGTGTACAATAACTTTATTCTGAAATACTTTTTAAACTTTTATTATAATATAATAAAAGAATATTAAAAGTTTTATTTTTTATACATATACGTATATATATACTTCCTTCTAGATTGCGAATATTCTATTGTTTGCTATCTCTGGTTCCACAAGATAGTTTTATAGTCATTAGGTAGCAAAATGTCTTGCAAAACTAAATAGTTTTCTAATTGAAAATGCACTTTTTTGCGTTTGTGGAAAAAACACCTATAATGAAGGGGAGAAAATATCTTATCAACAGATTCGATATTAAAATCTATTTTTGAGCAGGAACAGCTTCTAAATTTTAGGTTACACGCTTAAAATACACGGGATTTCTCACACAGCTATAACATTTTAATGCCATTCAGAACATAGAGTTTAAGAGAAACGTATTTCTCAACGTATAAGTGCCTACAAAAACAAAATATAATAACAAATTAAACTCAGAATATGTAATGCGATTGCATTTAATCTCAATTGACCTCGACTTTGACAGTTTGTGTGGAAAAAAGCAAGTACATATCCCAGTTACTAAATATAATGCATGTATAGGGAACACTTGGATCACAAATTAATACTAATAAATAAATTATATTTAAAAAATATTAGATAAGAATTTTCTACTTTTTTTATTGCCTGTAAATAAAGTGCCTATAACATGTTGATCTACTTTAAATATTATTTTGAGATATATTCGTCGAAGTATATGATTGGAATGGGGCTCTACAAAAACACTTCCTTGTTCTAGGGGTTCCACTAAAGCACCTCCAAGTCTTAGGGTTCCTTAAGATGAAAAAGTTTGAAGACCACTAGTTTATATGAATGATAATCAAGTACTTTTTGAATTCTTATATGAAAAAAAAACGATAGTCACAACTTTTATTTTAAAGAAACGGACATTTAAGTAGAAATTTAAAAAAATGTGCAAAAACCAAACTTAACGTAGCTTGGCGCGTACTTTGTGTATAGGATTGTTGATCTTCAATAGTTGTTGATAATTTCTTTGACGATATGCAAGAGAATCTAGAAATGTCTTAGAGTAATTATTTACTTGATTCATTTTGATGGCAGGCATTGGGATGGATGGAGAAGAGCTTGTCACATATGTTACCTCCAGAGTGTCTCGAATTGGCTCTAGTGTGATCCAACAACCGTAGGATCAATTTAATTTGCTAGTAAAGACTATGTACGTAGAAGACATGTTCCAGATCAATCACGAGTTGCCTACAGGAGACTGTTGAATGAGAAGAAGAAATATGAAGTCTCAGCTCGTTGCAGATCATTTCGTCGTATCAGGAGCAAGAATCCTCGCTATAATGGTGCAAAAACTCCTTCCCAATGCAAATATGTTTACAAAACGACCAGTTATGTATGCTCCCCCAAGCCATTGACCGAGATGTACCCCTTTATATTGGACAAAGGGACAGGGACTTTATATTGGGCCTTGGTCAGACAGTAGTGGAATGCACGTTTACACTGAAGAACGATTCAGGGTGTCTGCTGATCTGGAGGGAACAATGCACTAGTTCAACCAATCCCACAGTGTTGAAAGACACTTTTACAGAGATGGTGGAATCGTGGTTTGGGCAGAGATGTCTATCGATAGTCACACTGACCATCCATGTGTTCCATTGAGGAATTTTGACTGGAGTGAAAAATTAGGGTGAGATCATTCATCAATATATTCGCCCATACATCCCTGTTGTTGGTAATGAATTTATTCAGATGAATGATAATGCGTGAAATAATCTAGATGTGTGCTTGTGTTGAGGATCCCCTTTAGGATCATAGTTTGGAGCGAATGGAATGGTCAGCTCAATCTCCAAACCTGAATCCGATAGAGCATATTTGGGGTTACCTAAGTAGGCTTTTTTAAGTTCGACTCCTAAGTCCTTACATGAGCTGGAACAAGGGTTTGCTCCATGTTTAATCTTTGCTTTCCATTTCCAGTGTTTGTCAACTTAATTGACAGCACACCCTATTTAATGTATTGACAAGAATTGCCAGTTACTCCCAAATCAACCAGTACCACGTATCACAGCTCGCTTTTAAAATGTAGGTAGAAAATATATTTGAAACAAATAATTCTGCTTCTTATTTAATAATATTTAATCATTTGCCTTAAATATAAAGTGTACATTAATTAAAAAATTTATTTTTGAAAAAAATCTTGACTTCTTGAGCAAAGTAAAAAAAGTTTCTGCTCCTTAGTTAGTACTCGTAGTTAGTTGTTTATTTTATGCATCAAAAGAAAGTTTCCTCTTAAGAGTTTTCAATCAATAAATCAGGGAAATGAATGACGTAAGGTAAAGTTTATATGTTTACCTTACGTCATCAGCCTTAGACAAAGCTCTATTATCCACTCATCAGAATTAGTTGAATATGGAATAATATGTTGGTTACATAAAAATAGATAGCGATCTACATTGAGTGTAGCGCAGCAACGTTGGTGGAAGGGTAAGGGCGAAACCACTCTCCTAGTTGATTTAGATTCTGTTTCGCTTTCGAAGGGGAGTGAAGAGAAAAGGACGTCACATCTCCATGACAACCAAGCCCGTATTTCAACCGGCTGCCGCATCTCGACGGAATGAAGAAAGAAGGGATGAACTTCTTTGATAGAAAGGATTAAAGATAATATTATTTTTAAGTCCTTTATCTCTTAAGTGGTTATTGAAAGGAAATTTTAAACAACCACTTGGAAGAAAGTAAGAAAAGGTAGAATAGTTTAAAATAAGATCATGGGAGAAAAGTTTCCACCCTTAACACGTTCAAGCTTTCGTGGCGGGAGGGGATAGAGTAAATGAAGTCTTGCAAAAGAAAGCAACTAGTGATATTAGTAGTCGTATTTATTGAATATATTTGGTACAATTAAGTATATTTGAGGAGAACTAAGGATTCTAAAAGGTGAACAGCAAAATCTCTTTTCCAAGTTTTAATAATTATTCTTTTTGTATTTTACGAGTACATTTTACGCTTATTTTGATGTCTGATAAACTACCATAGGCTCGGTATATTTCAGGTGGCCATTGCCCTCAAAGAAACACATTAAATCTGAAGAGGTTGAATGTTCTCACTTTAGCATAGCGTGGAAGTTTGGAGAGTAGGATGAAATCTCAAGTGTTGTTATTATCGATTAGAGTTAGTTCAGCATTACGAGATACAACTCAAATCTCACGTTTCATAATAGAATGGAGTTAATGAACAACGAATCAATCATTTGGGCCCGTGTCATGTCACAATTTACCTTACCATTTATTACCTTAATGCAAACAATTTTCTAGTTTTTCTGAAAAGGGAAATTAAAATAAAGACTCGTGCACGTAAAGTCTGTTTTTCTAAACTCTCTTGTTGGATCTGAGGAATGAAACAGCATTTGTTGCTTCATTTTACCAAAACAGCTGAGAACTGATTCAGAGGTCACTGGATTAATGTAATGGCATCCTATCAGGCCGTATGGACGCACTGATAGGATGCCAATGGGTATTCCAAATTCTAAAAAATGTCGCAATTAAGATTAATTCATCAATGAATAAATTATAGTTTAAAAAACTAAAAATACGTGTTTTTACTGTAGATCGAACTGAAAAATGAAAAGTAAATTATAGTTTAAAAAAACTAACAACAGGCTTTTTTGGTTAATCGAACTAAAAAGTAAAAAAAATAATAATAATTCTTAATGTAAGAGAATAAAATGATTAATGAGAAAATTAATGCCATTGGTGTAAAAGCGTGGGGTGCTTTGTACTACATTTTTACACTAACTCTGGATTTCGGAATAGAACTAGTAGGAAATTATAACAATTGATATCGAGTACCACACGCTTTTATCCCAAAAACAATAATTTTCTCGTTAATCATTTTATTCTTATATTAAGAATTATTTTTTTACTTTTTAATCCGATTAACTATAAAAGCGTGTTTTTAGATTTTTTAAACCATAATTTTCTTGAAAAAAATACTATTGTATACTATAATAATGTATTCCCTGAAGACTGTTATACATAAATAAAAATAAATAATTGATTTAAAAGTATCTATATATATTATTTAAAAAAATTAATAACTTTAATACTAGAGAATCATTGCCTAATTAACAAATTTGGAATTTTATATTGAATTTGCATGCATAAAAGCAAGTACCAGACCAATGTCATCTTTGACTTCAGCAGAAAATAGGCGGTTACTTTTGTAATTTGGCCTTTTATGATTGAATTTTTATTAACGACACACATAGACATCGTAATTTTGTACCTCTGTCACGTGACGAGGATAACACTTGATCTGGCACCTACTCACCAAACATAATGAATTTCTTAATTTCTTTTTTGATTGAATAAAACGTCGCACTGTTCAATTACTAGAGGGCTTTTAGCAACGGACCTCGTAATTTTGAACAATGGTCAAGTGACGAGAACGACACCTGAGCTAGCACCCCCTCCTAACTATCACACCAATGGGAGACATCTGCGCTCTCGACATATTTAACGTGCACCGCTGTCTTACATGGCGGATCTTTAGTGGTACTAGGCTCGAACTCGTGACACGATCCGATACCTTAATCACTCGGCTACCGCGGCCATAATTTCTTTTGTGAAGTCTGACAAAAAAAAATTATCTGAAAAGCTCATACAATATCTTTTAAAAAGTATGTTATATTACCTTGAAGAGAAATCTGCATAAGAATCCACGAAAAACATTTCCATTAATAATTAGATATATCACTGAGTTAAAATCGTTTTTGAAATTGAGATAAGAAAAAAGAAATAATATAAGGAAAAAAACAGAAAAATTGATGCAAAAAAAGAAAGCATTTATAAAATATCGTGAGTTTTAAATTTCCGTAAAATCCGCCGTATAACGCACACTTATACTTCAAGTTTCATTTTTTAAATTTTTTGGTGTGTTCGCGGTATAACGCACCCCCCCCCCCCCTGTTTTTATGAAGATACCTGAAATGGACATATACAATTATCAATGCAACAGCATTTCAATGGACATAGGAATTTTTTGAAGTCATTTATTGGAGGTATTATTCCAAGTTTTTGAATAAATAGTATATTTCTCTAAAATTGCAACTCTTCAAGTTCACAAAGTATATGTCATTTTTTTTTTCCTTCTTTTTTTGTAAAGCTATCGTTTTTATACCTGGCATATTACCAGCTCCCGTAAATTTCGATCTTATTTTGAGGGTGAGAAGTGTGCGTTATACGCCGAATATTGCGGTTATTGTAAATATTTAATTTATTTTACGGTATATTCATGAAGAATAACTGCTCTCCAAGTCTGATTTGTTAATTAGATTGGCGTAAAAATAAGTCATTGATGAATTACAGTTAAGAGTAAAGTAGTGCTGCCATCTGTAGATTGATAGAAAAGGTATTTTTTAAAAGATTCTCCTATATATTTTTTTTTATATTGTTCTCCCCATTTCTTATCCCTGCAATAAATTTTTAATTTGAGTGAATCAATCTATTTCAAACTTAAAATCAAAAAATTCTATAGGCAAAGAACGAAAGATTTATTATCTTATTTAATTACATAGTATGTCATAAAATAAGTTATAACTTTAAAAATTTTGAATCATAGTTCTCTACACAACTAATCTTACCCAGCAGAAAATTTGTGAATATGTATGTGTGGTAATGAATAACGATTAGTATCTACTTTTATTAGAGAAATAGATTTTTTTTTTACTTTCAACAAATACTGTACCAACAATAAGTTCCTTTTCATATTCTTTCTGGATTAAATTAAAATTTTTATCCATTTACTGATGGATTATCTTAATTTATATGTGTAATCAGTAATTCGCTGAGTGCCTAAAAGGAGGATTAAGCTACTAAAAACTTTAAGACCATTGTGAGGTTGTCACCTTTATTGTAATACCTTTAAACTACACTTGCTTCCAAAATTTAAGGGTGCCAAGGTAAATTTATTAAAAATGGAAAACTTAAACTTTAAATAAAACAAATTTCCACGTGAAGGTATTAAATGCTATTATAAGTTAAAGAAAACAAAAATTATGGGCAAACATAAAAAGAGGGTAAATGTGAGATTTCGTGCATTCAATGCTCATATTGGTTCGTTAGTAAACTGGTGTTTAAAGTAAAAAAATACTACTAATAATTTTTTCCTTAATACAGCATGTGATTATTCTAAACATTTATGTAAACCTTACATCTACTGCTCATATTTTCAATGAGATAATTAACAATGGGTAAAAATAGCCACACTCCTCCATTAGGGAAGCTTTCAACTCTCTCTGAAACTGGCAAAGAAGGGTTTTTTTAATGTGATCTCAAGGATTTCTAATGTGATTAAGGTTGAGGGAATATCTTGGTCACTCCATATATGAATTGTACTCCCTTTACTGACACTCGTCAACTGTATTAAATGGACATCTTTTATCATTTATTAAGAAAATTTAATACGAAATACAAAAATATTAATTCTCATAATGAAATCTCCCTTTGGTGTGGTGTGGGAAAGGGGTCTGTTAGCTCAGGTATAATCCTCGTCACTTGACCTAGACTCAAAATTACGAGGTCCGTAGCCAATATAGCCCTCAAGTTGCTTTTGACTCTTACACATTTACTCATAATGAGTTCAAAAATTTCATCTTGAAAAAACCAAGAGTAATGATAATTTTTATATTTTTTTTCTTGACATTTCTTCGATGGTACCTCCTTTTCTTCGGAGGAATTTTATTCGCAATAATTACTTTTAAACTAATCCAAGGCAATTGTCAATATTTCTAGATCTGATTGATTATTTTTTTCACAAATGAAAATAACTACCCCCTCTATAAGTATAGGGTGATTATAATTAGTTTCCCTTTTGAAATGCTGTCAAAGATGAGCCACTGGTCAGAAAAACTCCACATTTGAGCTAAATATATTTGAAGAAGGGGAAAATGGTATACGGTGTAAGCAAAAAAATTTCCAAAGTGTATCATAATGGGATTTAAGGACAATTAAAACCCGATTTTTCCCCCTCCAGCGTAGTTCAACCTTGCTGTAGTTAATGGGCTTTTCACTAACAGTGACCTGACTATTAAATGACTTGGAAGTAATTATTTCCGTTGCCCTTCCCCGAAACAATCTTGCACATTAAACAGTACAATAATACCGAAGTCGTAGTAATTCGATTCAAAATGTCCCTTGTAGCCGAATCTACTCTCGTTATGCCGATCACATTGCCATCTTTTGATACACTTTGGAACTTATTCTTATGTCATACCGTTTCCCCCTTCTTCAAGCATATTTGTTACAAATTTGAAGTCATTCTAACCTGTGGTTCTTCTTTTACAACATTTTGAAAGTTGGACTTTAATTATAACCACCCTGTACTTTCGAACTTTAATTTAAAAGTTTGATACACGTGAGCAGTTGTTCATTTATTTGAACTTCCGTTTGTTTTTTGAAAACATTCTGAATATGAAGCGCTGTGAAGAATTACAAATAATTGTTAATCTTTTACACCTAATTGAGCATATAGTAAAAATTAACTCGACATAATCTCTTCATTCAGCAGACCGAAGGAATGATGACCCGACTTAGTATAGCTATCATTAAAGGGGGTGGTAAATTTTGAAGGACCAGGTACATGTCTCTAGACAGATTCTTTGTTTAAAATTGTTTCCATAATCATGAAATTACCAAATGATCAACGCCAAAGAAATGAAAGATACTTTTTAATGGTCTGCCTTGCTTCAATGATTCAAATAATTGTCTGCAAATCGTATTGTTCGACAACACGCCAGAACTCACTATCTGCTATTCGTCTTCTTTCATCCATAAAGCACGAATATCAACAAAAAAAAGTACACATATAAAATTTTTAAGCGCATCTTATCAGCATATAAATGCATCTCTTCAATACGTCCAGAATGCTAGCATCAACTACAGCCTTACTCACATAAGCTCGAACGAGGAATTCTAATTGACTATAAAAAAGGGACATTCTACATTCCTAGCGATTTTAAGCAACTTAAATTCAAATTACCTTTCAGAAAATTAAAAAATCTGAATTACGTGCTTAATTTTGAGAAGTCAGAATGTTATTTTTTTCTAATTTGGCTTTCTTCTTGGTATAGTTTGGAAAGTGGAATGAGTTTATATATAATAATAATGTACAAAATCGTCATTTAAATTGTATTTTTTTTATTTCTTATAATTTAGGTTTTTCCCCATTCCATACGAAATCTTCGTATGCCATTGAATCTTCGAAAGAGACGTTCTATAATAGTCTTATAAAATGTTTAGTATATTCCCATTACAGTGCCTGTACGAAACATTTCTAGCCCCCACCCCTCTTCCCCGGAGAGTAAAGGCACCAGTGCGAAAATCTGCACAGTTACAATCTCTCACTGGGGTGCACGTGAGGTAACATGCCAAAAATATCGTTTTCACTTTGGAAATACCACTGTTTATGTATTTTTTCTCAATATGTGTATCACTAATTAGACATGTGGACTATCATGTACAGTTAATTTCGGAATAATGAATACGTTCTGACAATGTACTATGTTAAATTTTATTTTAAAAAATTAATTTTTGCTGGTGATTGATATATTAAATTATAAATAAGTTTATTGAAAATTTTATTTTTTTTATTTATTTATTTATTTATTTTCACATTTGTTTATTACAATTTATTTAAAATCTCTCGAAATTCTTTGAGAGAGAGAGAGAGAGTGAGTGTGTGTGTCATGAATCAAAGGAATGATAAATATATATTAAATATCCTGCAAGATATATATATATAAGAATTTAATGTCAAGAGGAGAAATGCCTACATTAATCCAATATTGATATTTTATGTTTTGGTTGAACTAAGGATTTTTAACAGAACTTTTATAGCTTTAATATTTTTGAGAAGATATCCGGAAATAATAAATTATAGTTTTAAAAAAACTTTAAAAAAACCTTTTTATAGATAATTGAACTAAGTTGTAACTCAATCTTTTTGTCACCAAATCTGCAAATGGAATCTGAAATTAGTCGCCAGATGCGGGATTGGATCTGAAAATGCGAAATCGTTAATCCTAATGATCCTAATCAGGACAATGAAACAAAATTAATAAATTATTGTATTGCCATGGTCGTAGACAAGTGAGCAAAATTTCGAATTAATCTGACCATTTAAAGTGGGTAAAAATTGAGTGCAAAGATTACCCTACAAATAAGGGAAGCTTATGAAAAGGTGTTAATAAAAAAGAGATTGTATCTGAGGTTTAAAGTATTGATTTCATTGAAATTGTAAAGGAGTTCTCTGAAAACAAAGCGAATTTCGTCATTCAGGTAAGAATGACGGAATTCCCTTTTTTGTTTCTCTCCTAAATTCCCTTCCCTAAATTTGGAGGACTGACTTTAATAGTCCTTGATTTGTTGAATGTGTATTATTCAAGGTTAAGATTTTTCGAATGCGTTAAAATTGCTTATTAGCCTTTTTCAGATTGTTGGACTCGATTTCGGAAAGATTTAAACCAAATCTAAAAATCGGCAACTCTAATAAGAGTTTGAATATATATTATCTTACGAATCACATGCACATAGTTTTATGCTTTAAAAAAAAAATTTTTTTTTAAAAAAAATCGACCTCTGCATTTGAGATGCAAAGCTACTAAAAAAGAGATGTAAAAAATGCTAACTTAATGGTTTCTTAGTTATTATGTCCTTGAAAGTATGAGTTTTCTTTCGACAAGAAATAAGTTGTTTTTTTCCCCCGCCTTACTCCATTCATCTATGTGTTTTTTATTGCAGTTTAAAGAATCTGGATGTCCTTGAGACTACAAAAGAGAAATAAAACTGATACTGATATTCGAATAAAACCGTATCATGTAACAGGAAGTATCGAAAATATTGCTTTCACTGTATTTTTATAAAAAATATGGAAAATTTTGTTTTCATATAAATGAAAAGAAAGCCCCCAAACCTGTGAGAGAATGAAGAAATTATACAGAAAAATACTAGTTGATTCCGGTTTAACATGTAATATAAAAAATAAAAAAAAACATTTTAAGTCAACTCCTACTTAGGTCAACGAATACAAATTTTATTTTATAGAAATTTTTTAATAAATAATTACAAATAATATATAAAAATGTATATATACATATGACAGAATCACAATATTTAGTGACAAAATAGAAACCGATTTTCCTTGCATTTTTCCATTTTCCTTTCTATATATGATGTTGGACTTTCGTTTTTGTTTTTGTTACTATTTTTATTCATTCATTAAATTTAATTTTTCCAATAAAATAGTTTAGTAAAAAAGAAATCACATTCTCAGAAACAAGGCCATTCCAGTTGGAATTCAAACCCAAGATCTATGGATTAGAAGTCCAACGCGCTATACATTGTGCCACAGGGGCACAACTAACGATTTCCTTTCTATGTATGCTGTTGGACTATTATTTTTGTTACTATTTATTCATTTTTTTAATTTAATTAATAATGAATTAATATTTGAACTAATGAATTGGTATTTGAAAAACTGTTTTTCCATCAAGTGTCATGCACTACAAGTTTTAAAAAATGTATTTGAACTTGAATGGATAAATAAAAATATTTTATTAACAATTGAAAATTTGATCATATTTTAATCTATATATTTTTTGGGAAAGAGTGAACTAATAGTAGGAATTGAAACAATTGTGTATAGTTTGTTAAACTGAGGATTTCTAAGCATTTACAAAGAACACTTTCCAAAGCCCTCCTCTTTTTTTTCTTTCTCCCTCTTTATATATACAGTCGACTCTCGATACTACGAAGTTGGAGGGACCAATAAAAAACTTCGAATTATAAAGAGTTCGAATTATCAAGAGGATAGGAAAAAATTCCCAAAATCCACGAAGAGAAATTTTTTCTAACGCATTTAAATTTGAAACTATGTAATAAAACAACTGTTGTACATATGTATAAAATACCCTGCTGTTTGTAAAAAATGCAACACCATGAAGAAATCAACAGAATTAAATAAACTGTGCATCAAATATTAATTATAGAATGTTACGTAAAATAGTAAAGTTTCAGAACCACCGCGCATGCGTGGCGTGCGCAGAGCCCTCTGAACTAATGCTGAAATCGTATAAATATAAGGTTGTAGCGGGACTTTGAAAATAGTTAAGGATTATTTGTTAATGGCGAACGTTTAGTGAGAGCTAAGTATGCCTCCCCGACGAAATAAGGAGAAATTCCAACAACTTACGGAGTTTGAACGGGGAAGGATTATCGGCCCTCGAGAAGGAGAACTTTCCTATCGCTCAATAAGAGCTCGTGTGCAACCGAACAATTCCACAGTGATGCGAGTTTGGAAACAGTGGACTGACGAGCACCGAACATTTCGAAAAACTGGCAGTGGACGACAGAAGGTGACGTCAACACGCGACGATCGACACCTGTTCGGCATGGCGGTGAAGGACCGTACATTTTCCTCCAGGCAGTTGGCAGCACGTTGGTCTACTGCTACAGGTGTACTAATGTCGGCTTCGTCAATTCGTCAACGTCTCCTGCACCGTGGATTGTGTGACTTTATGCAGGATCCCCCTCACTGCAAACCATCGATGGCTGCGTCTGCAATGGGCTAATGATCATAGAGCCTGGCAAGCTGATTGTTGTCTTTTCAGATGAATAACGCTTCAATTTGTGGGAACATGATGGCCGCATCCGTGTTAGACGCTATGCCGGTGAACGCTGCCTTTCAGTGTGCGTTATCGAATGATATAGTGGCCTAACACCCGGCTTGGGGTGCCATTTCGTATCATGGACAATCCAATTTGCTACGGATTGAGGATAATTTCAATAGCAACAGGTACGTCCGAGAAGTGCTACAACCCGAAGTCATTCCCTTCCTTCAAGGCATCCCTGGAGCTATCTTTCAGCAGTATAATGCACGCCCACATGTTGTAAAGACTGTTCGAGACTTCTGTTCAGCTCAATATATGTAACTTCTTCCTTGGCGTGCTTATTAGCCGGATATGTCGCCTATTGAGCACGTGTGGGATTTAGTTGGTCAGCGTCTCGCTCGTGATCCGCGTCCTGCGGCTTCAAAAGACGAACTTTTGCTGCGCAAACAAGCAATATGGAATTCTCTTCCCCATGCAGGCATTCAAAATCTGTTTGACTTCATGTCACGTCGTATAGCAGCATTTATTGCAGCACGTGGTGGCTACACCAAATACTGATTTCGAACACTTAATATCGTTTTTTTGCTTTGAAAATTTTGTCATTTATTTGTACTAATACAAGTCATATTTGCATTACATTTAACTTAATTCAGATGATTTTTTCGTGGTGTTGCATTTTTTGCAAACAGCAGTATAATTTATAAGTACATATTGTACAATATTAATATTAAACAGAATTTTAAACTCTTGTATTAAAATAATACTTACTGCACATAACTAAGTTTTTGACAAAAAAAAATCTTACCTTTTCTCTATTTTCTTATGGCATTCAATCTTACTTTGTAAATAGATTTTTCTAGAATAAATGACGCTTGAAAAACGTTCGCATCAACATGATTTAAAGTTTCGTAGTTCGTTTAATGGCACTTTAGATTCTGTCAGAGTTATCGGAGTCAACTCTGATGGTCATCAAAAGGACTACGTTACAGGGGAGATAAGCAGAGACAATACAACAGATATCATATAAGCTCCAACGTGTTTGCTACAGGACTCTACATGATAGTGAATGTTTGAATTGTCGAGAGTTTTATTAGATCATTTCGAATTATCGCGTGTTGTATTCTGGTCGGCAACAGATTTTACTTCGAAATACTGGATGCACCAAAACGAATTGTTTTAGTTCGAAATAACAAGAGTTTTTCTATGGGTTGAGCATATACTTCAAATTAGCCAGAGGTTCGTGTTATCGTAGGTTTGAATTAGCGAGAGTCGACTGTAATTGTATTCATGACTTTTTTTAAAAAATTTCTAATATGATTTTAAAGAAAATATTTGTGTGTATCACAATTGCTTAAAAAAAAATTTTTTTATCGCATCAATAAATTAAATGTGTATTTTATATTGTGTATGCAAGACCGCGGTAACTGGACCGGATCATAGACGCCAACTCATGGCCGGCAGTGTTTCTGTCAAGTCGCAAGTTCGAATCCCGATGTTATTGAAGTCTTACTGTGAAGAAAGGTTTACGCGCGCGCGTACGCTAAATCTATCAAAGGCTCAATGTCTTCACGTCGGCATGGTGCATGAATTTAGAGTGTGGGTGCTAGTTTAAATGTCGTCCTCGTCGCTTTTCCGGGGTTCAAGATCACGCGAGACTGACTAACTTATACTTTTCATAAATTATGGCTAAATCCTTTAAATGACAATTCAAATCAATTTTTTGTTTTAAAATAACAAAAGATTTCTCTAACAAAATTCACATTAATTGTTTCTCATTTTTTGTCTTTTCCTTTTTTCTTTTTCAATTCCTGATGTAGACGATACAATCGTATTTTTTTTTTTATTTCAGTGCACATAATTCATTTTTCAGCTTCATCCCTTCATTAACGGAAGATTTCATTATTAATTTATAATTTTGCTTTTTTCCTTTTTTACGCTTTTTTCCGGGGGAAATTTATTGCTTCTATTCCTTGATATGCTGGTTCCTTTTTATGTATATTTATTTGTATTATATATGTTTTGTCTACATATTTCCTTCGTTAATGATGCACGTGTGTTTCTGTACCTTGCTTTTTTTTCAAAGAGCTTTATACTGAAACAATGATGGCGTAGCTAGTTCTGAGGGAGGCCCGTATCAAAACTCTTAAAAAAATATATAGTAGAAAAACATGCGATAACGATTGCATTTAAATCACTCAGTTATGTATTATAAGGGCTGTTCAAAATTTTGGGGGTCCGCGATATCAGTGGGATAAATAAAGGGGGTTCGCGGCTTTCAAAAGTTTAAGAATCGCTGCTTTAGATGAATAATTTTTAACTCCGGAAGTGATGATTCATTTATTTAAAACAGAAAAATGTATTAACAGGAAACAGTGGCGTCATTTTGACAAATGATTAATCCTTCTTGTAGTATTTTGTGGAAAAGTTTGTAGTTTTTGTCTTTATGTTCCTTTTGTGTATTAACTATGTACTTACTACATTGGATGAATCAAACTTAAATGCAATTAGTTCTTTTACCGGTAAGGTGGTTGTGGTTGGTTTGTCGCTAGCCTTCTGCACCCAAGTTTGAGGGTTCGACCCCGACCCAAGTCGGTGAATTTTCATGATGCTGAAAATCGACAACGGCCATGTCGTAGGATGATATGGCATGAAAAAATCCCTTAAGTGCCTGTTTGGCTTAGATGCTCTCGGCAAAATTTTTTTAAAAAAATCTCTAAGCACGGTTTTCATCGCCAGCGCTCAGGTTCCTCCTTCTGAGTAAGAAACCGAGCGTCAAAATTGATTGCGGTAGTTGGTATCGCCTGTATGGTGCCTCACTAAAAAGTGATACCAGCTCCCTGGGGAATGTACTAGGGCTGCAAAAGTTAAATACCAATGTACAGCCTCATTAATGAAAAAGATTTACTTTATCTTGCATTTTTCTTGATCTGCAATTGATTTGTATCTTTTACATATACCTTTGTATATAACTTTATAAACTATGTCGATAATATGAAGATACCAACACTATGTAAATCTTGTTTGAGAAAGTTCTGTTATGACCTGTCAGTTAACCTCTTTTGGGAAATAAAGGAAAATATGTTTGCTCAATAAAAACTCAATGCGGAAATAGTTGTTTCCCGGGGGGGGGGGATGAAATGTAGCTCTAAATCTATTTAGATCAGCTTGGTCCCCTTGGGCATTCCACGTAGAGTTTTTGTATAATTTCTATGATTCCAACATAAATAAACATTATGCTTTTCTTTCCAATAGGGCTGCATTTTAGGAACTTAGCCTTTGCCACGGCACAAGTCCCCAAATGTGAGAGCCATTTCATGGTGGCCACCATGTAGTGGCAACCTCGTTCCCAAATTCGAACTCGTGAATTAGTTTTTAATTATTCAAGCCCTCATCGGACGCTAAATATTGCCTTGATTTAATTTTACCGAGTGTACCAGAGCCAAATTAATACTCAAGGGATTTTTTTACATGCTACATAATCATATGACATGCGTGCCTACAGTATTTGCATCCAGAAAACTGATCGACTCCAGCCGGGATCGAACATACAACCTTGTGCTTAAAAAGCGGGCACGCTATCTCTAAGCCACCGGAGCTTAAGTTAGAGAAAACTGCATGGAATCAGAACTTTCATCTGAGAATATAAAAGGCATGTTATGCTATAGAAAAAAATATTAATTGTATAATTTGTGTAGTACATTTTAAAGTTAAATAATGTATTTTAATGAAATCCATGAGGCTGATTTCAATACGGTCAACAAAAACTGTAAAATATATGTACCATGGCTAATAGCATTTAATTTCTCGTTAATTATCTATTTGGGGATAATCTAATAAACCTTGAGAAATTTTCTATAAATTTTGAAATAATATTCCCTTGAAAATTTTTAGGAAATTCAAGTGTTTAATTATTAAGGTAACTGGGACGTCTGCGACAAGGGAAATTGAATTTTTTTTGGCACCAAATTTAAATCGCTCTCACTTATTTAAATTAAAAACAACGAAAGTAACATTGTTACGTTGAATTCTCTGTATGTTTATGTACCTGTTAGTGTAAAAAAATTCCATTTTAAATTACAAATAAATCTGTTTGAGCAATAATTAATCAATAACTATTTTTTTATTTTCAAGGCATGTTCTTACCTTTAGGTACTCTTTGTATAAAATCCACTGCATATATAGCGATAAAATATTACAGACTTTTTGCGAACATAACAATCCATAAAAGGAATCAAATGAAATTTTAAAATATAAATTTATGGACATTTAAAGAAATTTTTAGTTTAATTATTTAAATCTCTTTTAAATTATATGCAGTAATTGTGCTATATTTAAAATTTGTGAATGTTTGTTTGAAAAAAATTCATTCATTTTGTTGAAAAGTTGTGGATTTTATAGTATACAAAATATATCAGCACCACAGGTAAAGTAGATTTTGAGAAAAGTGTGTACCGGGGAATCACCAAAAAATGCATTTTGAGAAAATTGCAAATAAAGATATTTTCATCCATGATTTGTAACATAATATTTTTTAATACAATATAAAGCCATACTATTATTAACTGGATTATTTTGCATCATTTCTCTGTTTTTAATTTGTAAGTTTAAAATTCTAGATTATTTAGAAGTATTTTAATTGCTCTTTCTCTAGTTCATAACACGTGTTATCAACGATTCACATCTTCCATTCAAAATACCAAAATTTTGTGTCTATAACCTTTAGTATTTTTACTTCACTTTCAACATTGTTATTACTGGATATTATAAAATTCCTTACACATATTTTTGTTATAAAAATACACAAAGAAAATGTTTTTGATGAATTTAATTAATTAATTTGATATTTGGTTTAAATGGAACTCTATTTTTAAATATTGTAGCAAAAAAGAAAAACTGTTTTTGTACTCATGCGTATGAATATTTATTTTAAAGTAAAAAAAAAAAAAAAAAACGGTAATAAACATATAGAGTTATTCATGAACATTCAAATGTTAACAATAAGTAGTTAGGAAAAGGATTTGCAGGAGTATGCCTCCGAAATAGAAAGGCTCGCCAACTTGGCTTTCTTCGACCAGCCAGCAAATGTGCGAGAAATAATTTCCCTGCAACATTTCGTGGATGGACTGAAGGATGGAGAAATTCAGAAGGCTATAAGAATGGCAGATGTTCAGGACCTAAAATCTGCCCTATTATATGCCTTGAAATTAGAGGCCGCCACTCAAGCCTGTCGCAGAGACCGCCATTCCATTCGGGGAGCTAGAGTGACTGAAGATGCACCCTCTGAATCTCCATGGATGAACGACATGGAAAAACTGATAGAAGAGATGCAAACTTTAATGGCTAAACGTCAGAAACAAGAGAAACTCAACTTCAAGTGCTAGGGATGCGGAAGAGCGGGACATCTGAGAAATAACTGTCCCCGAGCAAGAAAAGAAGAGAGTTCCTGCTCTTCTTCGAAGCAAGAAAACTAGGATATGGCCATCTCGCGGGCGGAGGTCGCCAGATAATGAACAGCCCCATCACAAGATTCTCCAAATTACTGCAGTGAATGGCGGTGAAAATGGACTTTATGTGATTGGACAAATTAATAATATCTCGTGCCGTATGGTTGTCGATACTGGAGCCAATGTGTCAATAATCAGGAAAGATTTGGCTCGAAACTCCAAAATTAAAATTATCTGGACGCCGCCCTGCGTTTCCTTGCAAACAGTGACTGGTGACAAGATTTGTGTACATGGGAAAGCTAATATCACTCTAAGGTTTGGAAATATCGATTATCGCCATACGGCATACGTAGCAGATATTACAGATCCCTGTATCCTAGGACTAGATTTTCTGAAGAGCAATAACTTCAAACTGGACTTTGAAAATAGAAATATGCATTCAAAATTTGAAGACATCACTCTTTTTGGCTTACAAACTCAGTTTGAATCCAACCAGAAAATTATAGCAAAATCCAACATCTCATTATCACCAAGAACTGAATGCATAATACCTGGTTTAGTAGAAGAAAATAGGAAATTCTGATTCGGCCTAATTGATTATCCTGACCCAGACAGTGCAAAGGCAGGAGTACTGATAGCTTCGTCGGTAGTAGACCTCTCGAAGTCAGTCATCCCAGTAAGAGTGGCTAACATCAGTGATAAGACCAGAACTATCCAGGAAGGAGAGGTAATCGCAGCTTGTGCTCCTGTCACATGTATTGACCGAAAGTGCAAAAGCCAAAACCTTTCTTCAGAAGATCTAGTGAGGGATTTACTACGAAACACGGACTTAGACGAGAAACAGAGATGTGCTGCAGGAGAACTTATTTCAGAATTCCAAAGCCTATTTTCAAGAACATCTGAGGACTTTGGAAGAACTAGACTAACTCAGCACCGAATTGATACGGGAGAGCATCCTCCTAATAAGCAGCACCCCGACGACTGCCGTTTGCTAAACAGGAAGAAGTCCAAACACTCATTAAAGACATGCAAGATAATGATGTCATTGAGTCGTCATCAAGTCCCTGGCATCTCCCATTGTCTTGGTCAAGAAGAAAGATGGCTCTACCAGATTTTGTGTGGACTATCATCGGCTGAATGACATGACCAAGAAGGACAGCTACCCTCTTCCAAGAATAGATGACACGCTTGATACACTCGCTGGCAATACCTGGTTCTCTACCCTAGATTTCAAGAGTTGGTATTGGCAGGTAGAAATCCACCCTGACGATAAAGAAAAGACAGCCTTCACCACGGGACAAGGATTCTGGCAATTTAAGGTTATGCCTTTCGGCTTGTGTAATGCACCTGCAAACATTCGAGCGCCTTATGGAAACAGTTCTCGGAGGACTTTCATACGAGGCCTGCCTGGTTTATCTTGATGACATCATAATCGTGGGGCGTTCCTTCGAAGAACATTTTAACAATATTAGGCGTGTGCTACAAAAGCTGAAAGAAGCTAACCTTAAGTTAAGTCCATCCAAGTGCCACCTGTTCCGGCGTGAAGTCACCTATCTCGGGCATATTATTTCGGCGGAAGGTGTAAGAACAGACCCGGATAAGATCTCGGCCGTGAAAAACTGGAAAAAGCCCGACAGATGTTCACCAGCTCCGTAGTTTCTTGGGCTTATGTACGTATTACCGGAAATTCGTGAAAGAACTCAACAATCGCCAGACCACTCCATAAGCTGACCGAAGCAAAACAGAAATTCATCTGGACGAACGAGTGTAACAACGCCTTTAACAAGCTCAAGGATGCACTAACATCTGCTCCAATCCTGGCATATCCTGAAACTGTGACACAGTTTATTCTGGATACAGATGCAAGTTGTGAGAGCATCGGAGCTGTATTGTCCCAAGAAATAGATGGTCAGGAGCGTGTCATCGCCTATTTTAGTAAGTGTCTGTCCAGACCAGAAAGAAACTACTGTGTAACTAGGAAGAACTGCTTGCTATCGTAAAAGCCGTGGAGCACTTCCATCCTTACCTCTACGGTCGACGATTCCTACTTCGAACAGATCATGCATCATTGACCTGGCTACTGAATTTTAAAAATCCAGAAGGCCAAATAGCCAGGTGGATACAAAGACTGCAGGAGTATGACGTAGAAATTCGCCACAGAAAAGGATCAGCACACGGAAATGCAGATGCTCTTTCGAGAAGACCTTGTCCTGAGAGCTGCAAATACTGCTCGAGAGTCGAAAAGAAATTTGGCGAAATAGATCCAGTAGTCCGCCAAGTTACAACGCCATCACATCGGAATTGGACCCGTGGTGTGACGAGAGCGTTCGAAAAGAACAACTGGCTGATCCTGAAATTAAACCAGTAATAGAGTCATAAACCAAAGAGTCATCTGATGAAAAGCCCAGCTGGCAAGACATCGCCTCTTACCATCCTACAACGAAGCGTTACTGGGCTCTTTGGGACTCTCTGCACCTGAGAAATGGTGTTTTATATCGAAAATGGGAGTCTGACGACGGAAAAGCATTCAGGTGGCAATTAATTCTCCCAAAGACAAGAATATGGACAGTCCTAAGCGAACTCCATGGCAGTCCAATGGTGGTCATTTTGGTGTTATGAAGACCTTACAAAAAGTCCGAGAGCGCTTCTACTGGAACAATGTGCGGAGTGACGTTGAGAAGTGGTGTCGCACATGTGATCCCTGTGCTGCACGTAAAGGTCCAAGAAAACGCACCAGAGGACGACTCCAGCTGTATAATGTGGAAGCGCCTTTCGAAACGAATAGCTTTCGACATCTTAGGCCCACTTCCGAGATCATCAGACGGCAACAACAACATCCTGGTTGTCATGGACTACTTCACTAAGTGGCCTGAAGCCTATCCTATATCCGACCAAGAGGCCCGACTGTTGCAGAGGTTCTAGT
Organism: Trichonephila clavata; assembly: GCA_019973975.1. Classification (NCBI taxonomy): domain Eukaryota; kingdom Metazoa; phylum Arthropoda; class Arachnida; order Araneae; family Nephilidae; genus Trichonephila; species Trichonephila clavata. The sequence goes on from BMAO01010721.1 coordinate 31,471, forward strand.
TCAACATTGGATCTCAAGATACGGAGTTCCTCTACAACTGCACTCCGATCAGGGAAGGAACTTCGATTCTGCAGTTTGCAAGAGACTGTGTGAGATACTCGGCATTGACAAAACCCGGACAACAGCTTTACATCCTCAGTTGACGACATGGTAGAGAGGTTCAATCGGACCATCCTGAACAGCCTCTCTCTCCTGGTACCCAGTAATCAACAGGACTGGACCAGAAACTGCCTCTTTTCCTGCTTGCCTACCGAGTGCCGTCCACGAGACCACTGGCTATTCCCCATCCCAGATGTTCTTCTGACGTGATCTTCGTTGCCTGCAGATCTCTTGTTCAGCCGGCCCCTGATGCTCCTTTGGCGCCTGAGGAGTATGTCGAGAAACTCCAGGCACGGATGGAGAAATGCATCATTTGGCTTAGGGAAAGAATCGCATGGCTTCAGAGAAGATGAAGACCCGATACGACGCAAGAGCAACCGGACACGACTTTCACGAAGGCGACAAAGTGTGGTTATGGAATCCGAAACGTCGAAAAGGACTCTCTCCAAAGCTGCAAACCAACTGGGAAGGTCCTTACACAGTCCTAAAAAGACTGAATGACGTTGTGGTTCGGATACAGAAATCACCACACACAAAACCGAAGTAATACATTATAATAGGCTAGCCCCTTACCTTGGCCAAGGAGAATAAGGTACCTAAGTTCAGACCATGGTCACAAATTTTTTGTAAATAATGTGATTTATTTAACACTTTTCTAATTTCTTAGTTTTATTTTAGTGTTGTAATTTATGTTTGTATTTTGAGTTTATTTGCTTTTTGCTGTTGAGTATTTTTACTTTATATTCGATATTATGTGAATAGGTTATGTCTGTAAATAGATGATTCTTACTCAGGGATTGTCCTGCCCGGGACGTGCAGTCTTTGAGGAGGGGGAAATGTTACGAATTTTGTATAAAATAATGTAAATAATTTGGATTTGGATGTGCAATGCCTTTATATTTTATGTTAAGATTGTAATATTCACAAGCAAGCCGTCTCTTACGTTATAATGGCAATTCAATGGGAACTTGGCGAAATATTGGCGATAGAGCCAAGTTGGCATCATTTTTGGCGACCAAGTTGGCGACTTTGGCGACCATGTTGGCGAGTTCGGGACCCTCTGGATTCTTCTAGAAATTAGTAGAAAATCCACTAATTTCACGATCTGTGGCGCGAGCGCATCTTTCCAGAAATTTCGGCCTCTGCTATAAATAGAGAGAGACACGCCGCAACAATCAGTCTGATTTCAACCAGCGAGTAGTGAGCATTGTTTTGATTAGCGATCAGCTCGGCTGTGCTTGTGAATAGTTTTTTACATACGTGTATTTTAGACACTGCGTATTGTGTCTGAGTGCTGTTGAAGGTGTCAAATCCTTCTGAAATTTACTCTGTGAATTTTGCTGTTGAATCCTGTATTTTAAGGATTAATTTCCGACAATAAATCCTCATCGCTCTTAAAGAACTGTCTTGTTGTTTACGTCTGATTTTGCATAAAATCCTCGAACCCCGATCTACGTAACAGTACATAAAGTACATTAACAAT
>BMAO01010722.1:0-15183 GCA_019973975.1 Trichonephila clavata
AAAAAAGCTTTTTTAAAACAAGCTTTTATTTAAACGCGCTAAAAAGAATAAAATAAATTTTTCTTTAAAACTTTTTTTACTATCAACTTTTTTCGTCATTACACAATTTATATGATATAAAAGCTCGTCGCGAGATTAAAGTACTCTTATTTACTTAGTTTGAAATTTTTAAAAATTAAAATCAATCCGATCAAGTTATTTAATTTACTTGTTTATCTGCAGAGGTAAATCTCGCGACAAGCTTTTATATCATATAAATTGTGTAATGACGGAAAAAGTGATAGTAAAAAAAGTTTTAAAGAAAAATTTATTTTATTCTTTTTAGCGCGTTTAAAATAAAAGCTTGTTTTAAAAAAGCTTTTTTACTTTTAATTTATTTTTCACTTTTTAGTTATCACTGGACAGGTTTCTCAGTATGTTCATCTCATTCAATGCTAGGTGTTTGCCGGTTATTTCGAACAGTTAGCTAAATGAATTCCCCCAAAAAGGGTACTAGACTAAAAACACAATTTTTTAAATCCGTAATTTTTTAAGCAATTTTTTCAATCTTCGTACAGATCTTGAGTAATATTGTCCTACACACGGAAAAAAAATTCATGAGATTTCTTCATAAATGACGAAGTTATTAAATGTTTAATTAAAATTTTGAGTATTTCTTGAAAAATCGTAAAAAAAATGTTTTCGGCATTTTATTTTTTAAATGACTAATTCTAAAAAAGCAAAGCTTGAGCTATTTAGTAAGGAATGTCGATTCATTTAAACAAAAAAAAAATTGCATGCGCAACGATTTAGACATTATTTTATAAAAATGCATCGATTTTGATTTATTAAAAAAAAAAATCGTAAGAAATACAAATATTATTTCGTAAAAAACATTATACCTTATCGGGACGAAATAAATGATCTTTCCGATTCTATAATTATTTTTTGTCTGAGCTTCATAGATTAACCTCTTAAGCGGTCAATTTTTTTGACCAAAATTTTCCCGAAAAACGCCCATTTTTTAACTGCATGTAACTAAGCATAATAATTAACAGAACGCGCGAAAATGGAAGATTTTTATTTTAATCTCCGGTTTAAAATTTTACTCACCTTTTTTTATTTTATAATTTTTGAACACAAAAACCCTTAAATATTTGTTTTTAATGAGTACATTCTGCGTACTATGAAGAATATTTCACATATAGCTTAAAATATATTTTCTTCCACTTACCAAAAATTTCATGTTCATACCTCTTTTTCATACGATTGATAGGATTTCATGTGTGTGCATATTTATATGCACACACAATATGAAGAATAGTGTGTAACACTAAGTCTTATATTCCAATGGGGATAGAGATAATATCGACTTCTTGGATTATCTATCCATTTTCCTTAGGCAACACATTGTACATTGCCTTGTAAATCCCCGTTCTTTATCCAATATTTTCAAGAATATACACTGGTGTGCAAAAATTAAGGACGAGACGGTTTTTTCAATATAACTTTGTACAAAAGTATTCCAAATCAACACATTTAATACCGTAAGATCCCCAATACGTAAGGACATGAGTAATGTAAGCAACACTTACTAAAAGAGAAATCAGAGGGATAAAAAGAAGCTTTATTGAAAAAGTAGCATGGAGCGCAATGCAACTGAAGGCCGAAACATCCCTGTGATGGGTGTCCAGCAAGAAATATCCGGTCTTTAGTAGGGGATATGATCTCCTCTGACTGCTAGGCAGGTTTCACAGCGTCTGCCCATGCTGAGAATCAGGGTGTCAATGAGTTGTTGAGGCATTGCTGCCCATTCGTCTTGCAGCGCCAATCGAAGCTCCGGAATCGTTACTGGTGGTAAGGTACGAGCTGCCAAGCGTCTGCCTAGTAAATCCCATACATGATCGATGGGATTGAGATCCGGAGATAGTGCCGGCCAATCCATACGTTCAATATCCTCACTCTCTAAGAGCTGTTCGGCAGCTACTGTGCGATGACATGGTGCATTGTCGTCCATGAAAAGGAACTGCGGACCCATAGCGCCTCTAAAAAGACGCACATATGGAAGAAGAATCTCGTTACAATAACGGGTCCCGTTGACTGAACCTGCGTTGAAGATGTGAAGGTCTGTACGACTACCAAGCATGATGCCTCCCCAAACGAGAACACCGCCACCTCCATACCTGTCCCTTTCAATGATGTTCGAGGGATTATTGCGGCTTCCCCGCTCTCTCCAGATGAGTATGCGATGAGAATCGCTACTCAGACGGAATCTGCTCTCATCTGTAAAGAGTACTCGTCCCCATTCATTGTCTCTCCAATTCCGGTATTCCCGGCACCACAGAGAACGCCTTCTCCGATGGGCAGGCGTTAGAGGTACACACCGTACAGGGCGTCGTGCAAACAGACCACCACCGTGCAGTCTTCTGGCCACGGTAAAACGCGATATCGGTCGTCCAGTCGCCTGTGTCGTGTGTCTAGCGATTTCTCCCGCTGTCTGCCGCCTGTTTCTTCTGGCCTGTAAGGCAATATATCGGTCATCTGCGTGTGTGGTTCCTCGTGGACGACCACTACTGAACCCCCGGATAGCTGTTCCTGTAGTTTGAAATTGTCTCCAAAGTCGTGAAACGATGCTGTGAGCAATTCCGAACTCTGCAGCCACACTTGTCACACTGCGACCTTCCTCCAACTTCCCAATGATTCGACCTCGGGTAAAAGCATCCAGATGTCGTCTAACAGATTGATTATTCGCCATTTCTCGCTGAGGCAGCAACTCGGTGTGATTTTAACTGCTATACGGTGTGCAATCTCTTTGCCAGAAATACTAATCTTACACCGACAACATGCTTTACTACTCAGACACTCCCCCATTACGTCTACCTGCATATCTGCGCATGTGCTACCGTACATCACCTCACTTAATCTCCTGATTGGTCTTTCTGTCCGCTCTGCCTCTTCGTTCAGCTGATATGCTAATTTTTTGACTTCGTCCTTAATTTTTGCACACCAGTTTATATTCTTACCTTCAGTGAAAAATTCTCACCTTCCCCACTACCAAAATTCTGAATGAAGAGTAGTTCAGTACCATGGACAAACTCTCTCTCTCTGCATCTCCTAAAGACACACTATACTAATAACCTTATTATAGGAATAAAAATGTCTGTGCAAATAAAATATAGAAAGAAAACATTTCGTTGCCTATACAGCTCACGGGCAAACCGGTTGTGGCTAACTTTCAGTAGCCCGTAAGGTGTATGGTGGCAAACCATTTAAAGGGTTAAAGTTAGAGTTTCTATAATACTCCATCTCAGTTTAACTTGGCAGCGTTGAGAAAGGTATACAATGTACCAATCTACTTGAAAAATAGCTCTACTTTTTTTTGTTTTGAATTTAAATCCAAGAAAATAGCTAGAAATTTGTAAAAAAAATTGCATATGTTGTAGAAATTAGATTATTTTTACGTTGTAGAAATGTAATTATTTTTTAGACAAAGTTAATTAATACAGTCAATAGCGCAACGTTATGAAATTCCAGTTTGGCTGAAAACCGATTTTCGACGCCAACTTTTGTCATTGTTGTAACAATAAAATTATTGCAACAATGCAGATATATCCAAGTTGGCGCCCAAAATTAGTTTAACGTTTTTAATTAATATCTTTTTAATTAATTGCAATATCGGAATATAAATGGTCAAAACATGCATTGTCATCCAAACTAAACGTGTATACAAAATTTCAGCTCAATGGGAGGAAGATATCAGCTTTAAAATTGAGTTGCAAGATTCCACCCGAACAAATTACATACATACATACATTGTAAGTTAAATAAAAGCTTTTAATAAATAAAAGCAGTTGAAAATTATTTCTGATTGTGTGTTGTAAAAACTGTCGCCAAAATTGCTGCCAAGGTTACCATAAATAAGAATCGAGCAATGTTTGTAACAAATACACGGGATTATTTCGAAAAAGCACGACAAAATTTAATAATATCATTTAAACACAAACTTGTATTGAAATGCTTATTAAATAACACAGATTTAACTCTCGCTTACCAATTTTTCGGCTGCAAAGTAGTCTTCTATTGTAGCCATGTGGATAGACTCGTAGAACAGCGGTAAATTAAACGGTGATTTAAAAATTCGTAGAGGTTCTCAGAAAAAGATCCACATGTGGAGCAAAGAGTGTATAGTTTACTCTCTTTCATGTCGGTAATTTTAAAATGCTAAAAATTCTGCTAAAGAAATGCAAGGAAAATTAAAATTACTTCGGCTTAAGTTTGTATACAAAACAATGTTATTTTGTTGAAACCGGAAGAAGTTGAGGGTTTTTAATGACCGCAGCGCCCCCATAGTAAGCTTTACGGTAGAACTTGTCCATACATTGCACTAGAGTTACATATTCCAAAACTTGCCAAACAGCGATAAGCAATCAATTACGGCAATCATGCTGTAAGTGAGATAAAAAATTAAAAAGGTATTTTAGAAAAGATACTGTACTATGAATAAGACAATGAGAGTTGAATGAGCAGAATTAAGCTTTTAATAACTTAGAAGTAAGGTTACATGATTGCTGTTTACAGACTGTCTCATCCAGGTGTTGCCAATACAGAAAACAAAATTAAGTGATGCCAGATTACAAGAGAATAATATGACATTTTACCCCCCTTTAATTTTAATCTGGATATTTCAGTCTCTGACGTAGTCCTTCAAGTATGCAGGAGGTTGCCTATGGCGAGCTGTACGCAATGCTAATGTGTTCTTGTTCGGTTCAGTCGAATCTTCTAAAGTGGTATCTGAATCTGAGTTTATTGGCTGAAGATCTGGAAGAACTTGAACACTTTCTTCTGTACCCTTGTTTCCTTCAGAGCTGGTAGTTTCTCCTCTTGGAGCTAAGTGTCTTATAGAAACAGTTGTTTCCCTTCCATCGCCAAGTTTCACATGTGCATAGTCAGGGTTAGCTTCAATTAATTCTACTTCTTGGACAATTGGCTCATATTTGTTAGCACGCACCTGATTTTTCATTAGAACTGGACCAGGCTTTGTAAGCCAAGTAGGTATGGAACAGCCGTTATGGGATCTTCGAGGGTGAGAAAACATTCGTTCATGAGGAGTGGCATTTGTTGCTGTACACAATAAAGAGCGAATTGAATGCAGAGCTGTTTGGATAACACATTCCCATTGTTCAGTTTTCATATTATTGGATCTTAAAGCAAGTTGCATAGTTTTCCAGATTATTCCATTATAACGTTCAACCTGTCCATTTCCTGCTGGATTATAGGGAGTAGTACGACTTGTAGCAATTCCTTGAGATGTTAAAAATGATTTTAATTCGTTAGACATGAAAGATGATCCTCTGTCAGAATGAATAAATGATGGCATTCCAAAAATAGAAAAAAGGTTCTTCAAATGCAATATTACAGTTTTCGCAGAAATGTCACTACAAGGGATTGCAAACGGAAACCTAGAGAATTCATCAACTATTGTTAAAATATAGTGATTTCTTGAAACACTAGGTAAAGGTCCTTTAAAGTCAAGATTCAACCTTTCAAATGGGGAAGTAGCTTTCACAAGAGTTCCAAAATGTTTAACAAATCTTGGCTTTAGTTCGTTGCATATTAGACAGGAGTTGGTGACTTTCCTTATATCCTCTAAAGAAAAAGGGAGATTTTTGCAACGAACCCAATGATGCATACGTGTCACTCCAGGATGACAAAGAGAGTTGTGAAGATTGTTTAAGTCAACTCTGGGAGTTAGAGCTCCAGTTATACGGGATAATGTATCAGCAATCACGTTTTGCTTTCCAGGACGATAAATAATGTCAAATTTAAAACTAGCAAGTTCAAGTCTCCAACGGATTAACTTTTCATTTTTAATTTTACTACCATGTCGCTGATTGAATACAAATGCGACTGCTTGTTGATCAGTGAACACTTCAAAATGCTTTCCCATCAAGAAGTGTCTCCAATGACGAAGTGATTCCACAATGGCATATGCTTCTTTTTCTGGAGATGAATGTCTCAATTCAGATGTATTTAAGGTTCTTGAGAAAAAGGCAACAGGACGTCCAGCTTGACTCAAGGTAGCTCCAATTGCGAAATCGGATGAATCAGTTTCCACTCGAAATGGTATGTCATCTTCAATTGTTGCCAAGGCAGCATTTGCCACATCATCTTTCAGGGAATTAAAAGTCAATACAGCATCCCTAGAGAGAGGAAACTGTTTCTTTCCTAGAAGAGGACGTATTTTCTGAGAAAACCCCCGGATCCACCGACAATAATGGGCAAACATTCCTAAAGCACGTTGCAATGCAGATGAGTCTTTCGGAACAGGCAAGGATATCCCTCAAAGGTTTTAGTCGTTGAGGATCTGGTTTAATTATACCATCCCGAACAATGTAGCCTAGCAAATGGACAGAATTACTTGAGTAGGTACACTTATCTTCATTTAGAGTCAAATTATACTTCTTTACCACAGTCAGGAACTTCTCTAAGTTGTCATCATGTTCTTTTTGATCTTTTCCACACACAGTAACATCGTCAATAAATGGATATGTAAGGGTGAGTCCTTCATCCTCAATAATTTTGTCAATGACTCTTTGGAAACAAGCTACTCCATTAGTAACCCCAAAAGGAACACGTAAAAACTGATAGAGCTTTCCACAAGCTTCAAAAGCTGTATAATGTCTCTCGCTATCCTGGATAGGAATTTGATGGTAGGCACTTTGGAGATCAATTTTGCTAAAAACCTTATTTTTTGAAATTTTCAAAATTACCTCTTCTATTTTAGGCAAAGGGTAGGCATCCAGTAACGTGTATTTATTAATTGTTTGAGAGTAGTCAACTACCATTCTGGGCTTATGATTTTCTCCTCTAATGACAAAGGCTTGAGCCCTCCATGGTGAGTTACTTGGCTCAATGACTCCTTCCTGAAGAAGTTTCTGAACTTCCAATGCCATGAAATTATTGTCTTCATTCGTATGGTGTCTCGACTTTGTAACCAAAGGTCTACAGTCTGGATTCAAGTTAGAAAATAATGAAACAGGAGGTACTTGTGCTACAGCCAAAGAACAAATTGTTAATGGAGGTCTATTACCATCAAATCCAATTTCTACTGATGAATGTCTGTTTAGAATATCATGGCCAATCAAAACATCACTACAAAGATTTTTCATAACTAAAAGTTCCACATTTTGATAAGTGAAGCTTTCAATTTTTAAATTAACTCTACAAACACCCACTGTTTCAGTCACCATGGAGGAGTTTGCCATGGATATTTTTCCAAAATATGGTTCAATTTTTGATTTGCATTTCGCCACATGTTTTTCGTTCAAAAAACTAAGAGAGCTCCCTGTATCAATTAATGCACTGAGCTGAATATTATTAACCAATGCCTTCACAATTGATTTCTGGAGACAGTGAATAGATCCCGAAATAGCTGCCAACAAGTTTGAAGAAGCCACCACATTTGAAGAATTTCTATTAGGTCTGGATTTGCAAACTCGCTGGTAATGTCCCTTTTTCCCACATTTTCTGCAGATAACATCTCTAGCTGGACAATTGGTTCGTGAGTGCAAGTCATTTCCACAAAAGAAGCATTTTTGAGATCTTGAGCAGGAGGAAGCCGCTGGTGTTTCTAAGGTTTCTTCTGAAAAATCGCCAGTTTTTATTGCTGCAGATTGTACTGGGAAAGAACTTCCCATATAAGAAGCTGCATGCACTTCGGCTGATTCCAAGGTTCTAGCTTGCTCAAAAGCTTGATCGAGAGTCATCGATATATTTTCGAGGAGTCGTTGGCGAATGCGAGGACATTTTAATCCTCGTATGAAAGCATCTCTAATATACTCCTTTCGGTATTCCTCAGCCCTTACATCAGTAAAGTCACAGTCTTTGCTCAATTGGTTTAAAACTTGTAAATATTCACTGACAGTTTCTCCCGTTTGTTGATTTCGCGTCGACAAGCAATGTCTAGCGAATATAACGTTGCGTTTCTTTATAAAAAGTGAATCAAGTATCGCAATAGCTTGAGCATAAGTTGTGCAATCATTAATGAACTGGTAAACATTTGAGGTTACATAATTACTCAGCAAAGGAAGTTTATTTTCTTCTGTAAGGATTTTTATGCCTCCTAAAAAGTTTTCGAAAGTTTTTTTCCAATGGCGCCATTTTGTTTCCGCATTAGAACACGAGGGATCGATATCGAATCTTTCAGGTTTCAGCAGTTGTTCCATTATTAAATTTGAAAACGAAACGATTCAAGACAACTTCTAAGTTATTAAAATTGTACTATGAATAAGACAATGAGAGTTGAATGAGCAGAATTAAGCTTTTAATAACTTAGAAGTAAGGTTACATGATTGCTGTTTACAGACTGTCTCATCCAGGTGTTGCCAATACAGAAAACAAAATTAAGTGATGCCAGATTACAAGAGAATAATATGACAGATACTGAAAGAAATAATATAAAATTCCGAGTGGGAAATCTACAGATCATCTACTATCCATATAGTTCAAAATTTTTTTCAAAAACTTGCATTAGAACTTTGAAAAACTCAGTTGAATTTCGATGTTTTCCCTTAGATCAACATTAAACCGGAAGTTCCAGCGGGTATTACTCAATGTTGTTGTTTACAAAGTAGAACTTGTCCATAGCAGAATAAAAACATCTCAACTAAATCCAGCCATTTTATGTTTGGATTGATTCACGGTAGGTTCATGTATGTAATGATTTTCTAGAAACGTAATTGTAAGAGGGTATTTGAAGTAAAAAATTTTGGGAAATGGCTCCAATCGCCACTGTGGAGCCCGAGACCACTCCTGAAATTCAAAATGAGTCCCCGCCGGAAAGTGCGCCGTCTAAACCAACCATTGGAATAATTTATCCGCCACCTGAACTGAGGAGTATCCTTTTTTTAAAAAAAAAACTTCAATTCATATCTCTCAATTCCCCGCTTCATTTATTTGATCTTTACTAATTTATTTTTGTGTGATGTGTGCACTTTTTATGAAGGCAATTTAATTTTTGCTTTATTCTGTTTTTCATGTGCTTATTCTTTATTAATGTCAGTATGCATTTAAATATAGGATCAGTGGACTTCTCTCTCTCTCTATTTGATCTCTTTACTAAACGGTGTTTTCTGAACCTACCATTTGCTCTATTTATCCTTAATCATCGATAGATATTGTTGATAAAACTGCAAGTTTTGTTGCAAGAAATGGTAAGTGAATATATATTTGCATTAATTAATGTTAGATTCTTAATTTAATTTGGAGGTCATATCTAAATTCTAAGTACATAAAGTATTGAGAATTCTTGTAAAATTCTGCATTCTGTTCTTTTTAAAAGTTATTTCTGTTATAATTTTTTTTCTGAATTTCTGTGATTAATTAACTTTTCTACTTTGGTAATATAAATGTCATGTTTACCTTTTTCAGTTATTGATAGAATGCCCCTTGAGTAAGGCAATAGCTGTTGCTGAATTAAATAGGGATAGTCACGTACAAATGGCACTACAGGAAATTCCAAACAAATAGTGAAATATTTCAACATTATGCCAAAATATTTATACCGTTCTTTAAGAACAAAGGCGGTGGCCGCGGTAGCCAAGTGGTCTAGGCATCAGATCGTGGCTAGCGTGTCATGAGTTCGATCCAGTACCACTAACCCGCCGTGTAGGGGAGCGATGCACATTAAATCTGTCGAGAGCTCAAACGTCCTCCCATTGGTGTGGTGCGGTAGTTAGGAGAGGGGGTGCCAGCTCAGGTGTCGTCCGTGGCACTTGGCCATGGTTCAAAATTACGCGGAACGTTGCTAAACAGTGTGACGTTAATATTCACTCACTCAAGAACAAATGCTTTGGAAAAACTAATGTTATCAGTATGCAGCAGCACACATGAATTTTTTCAATGGGAGGGTTTAGGGTCAAAAGGCCACCGTTCCCATATCTTAGCCCAATACATAGCCAAGCATATTCTTTTGATTTTGTCGATTGTCAGGAACAAAAAATGATAAGAAATATATTGAATAACTAGCATTAATTAATATTAAACTGCTAACAAACACTAAATTAAATTTTACATGTACTATTATACATAGGATTATAATCATTTGAGAAAAAAATCAAAATCGAGGGCGATGAAAGTTTTGGACCCATGGATCCTCCTTGTGTGCTCCAAAGTCAGTATGCTATGCCCAAAAGTCTTTTTGGCATGGTTTTGAAATCACACTAAATAAGAATTTGTCACCCATTAGTTTCAAACCAAGATGACAGTGTAATATTAAGAACCTGACATAAAAATATTTCAAAAGAACTTTTTCTGTAAAATCCTAGCACAACAGACTGCTGTATTTGGCAGCAAAAATTTTTCGCCAAATGACACTGAGGAAAAAGCAGCTTTTTTCAAAATGGTGTCAGAGGAAAAAATGTGGTTTGCTAAAATGGACAACATAGGAAACATCAAATCAAAAATAAGAAATTAAATGCAAATTTTTTCCTAATTTCGGGCATCCATACCAAGATTCTATCGATCCTTCATTCAGAAAAAAAAAATCATTTCTTTCTTATCTTTTAGTCATGTTTTTACGAAGAAAAGGTGGTTTCTACAACAGCTTCTACAAGAAAAACTGAAAAATCATCACTTCTAAAATGCTACAGTGGGGGGGGGGATCCAATTTGAATGCTTTGGCGGATGAAATAACGATTTCCATTTCGCTCAAACACAAATTATTTTCATATTTCGGACATCCATACTGAAATATTTTCAATTGTTCACTCGTTCACAAAGCAATAATTTCTTTCTTACCTCTTTCATTCAAAAAAAAATATATCCATTTGTCGAGCTCCAATAAAAAAAAACGGTGTTTCCAAAATGGCTTCAAAAAGGAAACAAAAAAAAAAACCGTTGCTTATAAAATGCAATAGTGAGAAAAAACACTGTCCAAATGGAATTTATCAATGCATCTCAATTCCTAACATTACTGCTACCCATTCGCCTCTCAGACTAACATTGTTCCAAAAATACTACATGCAAAAATATTTAGAGAAAAAAGAAATATCCTTATCTGCAGTAGCCAAGGTCATATGAAAGTATTGAATAGTACGTTACATTTCCTGCTTTAAGAGGGAGAGTACAAAGTTATTTGTTACAGGCGTAGTCTGCTATACGAATGGGTAACATTCTAGGGTTAAGGTTACCTACTTGATGAGTTATCTTGAAGGTTGGTATTGGTTGTGATAGTATTTACCACATTATTTTCATCGTTTAGATATCATGGTACTAATTTGTAAGTACCTAGAGTTTAATTACATAGATATTAAAACAGCCCAAAAAATAATTTTTTGTGGAAAATAATTCAGAAAAATACAAGTACCTAATAAGAAACTTTTAGCAATACTTCATTGTATCACAGTTTTTTTCTTGCACTAAAATCATTAAAAGATTATCATAAATCAACATTTAAGTCATATAATTTAGGAAATTTGCTAAAATCCGGAAAAAAAAAGAATAAAGGATAGGAATTTGCAGTGAAATACTCAATGAATATTGAAGCAAAAATTTTAACCCGGCATCACTTGTGTGAAAAATCTACCTTAAAGTTCTCCTTCAGGGTGTGTCATACCCAAGGGTGTTTACATCGTGTTTTTTACCGTAAAATTTGTTTACATAGGAAGACAAGTAGGAAATACAACATGTTTATTACATTTTCACACGTAAATTTAGTTTTTCTGTCCTGTATAAGGGCATTCAATGCATTGTTTATACACTCCTTTAATCTCGTCGTGAGTGAGTGCGATGTTTTCATTGGATCTTAATTTTTTTTTTAATCTGTATCTTTTTTAATCTAAATATGTAGGAGTAAACTTCTCTATTCTTTAAATTTAGAATTTCTTTTTTATTTCTCTTATTTTGTTCTAGCAATAGTTTTTTTTCTTTTCTTCCAAGAGTTCATCTGAAAGTGGATGAGATGTGTACCAGTTATCTCCTTTAAAATTAGATTCTTCTCAAATGTTTTTGTGTCTCTGCATATAAAACATTTATTTTCAACAGTGTCTTTCTTTTCTAATCTGGATCGATTTCAGTGGAGGAATCATACTTGCTGTTATACTCTTCATCATTTGATTTTCCTCGTCATAATCGCAAATTTCTTATTCGGAAAATACTGTTGTACTATATCTATTTAGTACTGTATCTATTAAATTACTTAAATATTACATTTCTTCATCATAACTACAATAATATGCCATAGCATAAGAAAGATTTAAAACGTGCTCATGCATTCAGAACAAAACAGTGATTAACACGTAGGGTATGACCAACCCGAAGTTTGTGATATACAAAAATATATATTTAGAATTCACCTACAAGCTAAGGCCCCTTAAAGGATATGACCAAAAAGTCAACTACATGAGAAACTATCCATTTTTCCAAAAAAGGTTTAGAAGGAGCGTTGAAAAAAATTAGCAAAAAATGCGGGTTAATGAAGTTTTTCAACAAAAACAATGAAATGCTTGTTGTAAAAATAATTCTTTGTTAAAAGTGTAAATTAAGTTATCAGTTGACAATGTCTTGGCAACTAGAAGGGGTTGCCAAACTATCAATATGTATTGATGGTTGTTCAGAGATTTTCAAAAAAGCATTTTCTCTACTATTACTCCCCAATAGCATTCAAAATACATGTTAGAATAATGACAGAAGATGAAAACTGCAATCTGGACTATGTAAAGTATGAAAATGGTTACATTTGCAAAAAAAAATCAATCAATATATATATTTTATAATGGTGGCAACCCTAGTAACCAAACTTTAAAAATAAAGGTAACCCCATACTGTAACATTGGCAAATGTCAACAATGACTTGGCGAATAGCATAACTGATATAAAATTAGTGTGGAAATGAAGTTCTATTCTGATATATTTCTTAAATTAAAGAAAAAAATCATCCAGAAGAAATAATGAAAATGTTTACATGAAATTCCTCGGGAGGAGGTTATATTCACGATACTTAATATATTATCACCACAGCCAAAATTGTGCACATGAATTGTACCATTTTTCTACAAAACCTCACTAAAACTATTTTTGCTTTAAAGATTTGGCATGATTCGCATGGCATAAATTTGGCTTTGGTGATGTTAATACATAGTACCAAATTCTCTTGATGCCCTTGAGTAAATGAAAAAAACAATTTGTTTGTATGGCTGGATTTGTGCATTTTTCTCCACAGGAACTCTCTAAAGTAAGAATCAAATTGATACCCATATAATCCTCCTCAATAAAATCTGAAGCATGCTTATCCTACTCTCCTAAAACCAGCCCTTCTTTTATACAGACTTTCTAATGCAATGCATATTCATTTGTCTCTTTGACATTACCAAATATATCTGTCACTCAATTCCTTTCTTTTATTAGGTTGGAGGGAAAGTTATGTCGTATTTTAAATGGGCGGGCGATTTTTCTTGTAAATAAAAAAAAAACATCTGGCTAGTGAGTCATTTGGATTTTTTGTTTTTTTTAGCTGCTGTATAAATATAAAAGGAGTCTTTTTTTCCGTTCATCATTTACTTGTGATATTTAAAGTGAAAAACATGTCAGTAGATAAGTGCATTTACGACACTGCATTTTATATTGAATTCCAAAAAGGAAGCAGCGCATTGGTTGCATGTAAAAATTTATGTGCTGTATTTTGAAAAGATATTGTAAAATGTTCGTATTTGTCAAAGATGATTTAGCAAATTTCGTTTCGGGGATCTGAACCTCCAAGAAAGTGATTGATCTGGACGACCATCCAAGATCGATAATAACGTTTTTTGCGATCCATGTTGGAAAATAATCCACATTTAACAAGTCGAGAAATTGCAGAAGAGTTTGGTATTCATATACAATTGTTGGAGATCACATTAAATCTCTTGGGTTTGTGTTAAAGCAAAGTGTTTGGGTTCCACATGAATTAACGAAAAGAATTTATCTGATCGTGTAAGAATGTGTTCATTACATCTGATTAGACACAATGTGGAGTCGTTTTTGGACAAGC
Source organism: Trichonephila clavata (assembly GCA_019973975.1). Lineage (NCBI taxonomy): Eukaryota > Metazoa > Arthropoda > Arachnida > Araneae > Nephilidae > Trichonephila > Trichonephila clavata. The sequence continues at coordinate 14,006 of BMAO01010722.1, forward strand.
TGGTTACTGGAGATGAAACATGGATTTTTTACGAGAATATTAAGAGAAAAAAATCCTACTGCAAACCAGGAACATCACCAGCAACAGTTCCAAAACCAAGTATCCATCAACGAAAAATACTGCTTTATTTGTGGTGGACAGAAAAGGTCCAGTGTACTATGAGTTGCTGAAACAGGGAAAAACCATTAACATGGATCTGTACTGCAATCAGCTGGATAAATTGAATGCAGCTATCAAAGAAAAAGGCCTGCATTATAGCGTGTAGAAAAAGAATAGTGTTCCACCACGATAATGTTCGACCACATACTGCAATGGTGACACAACAAAAACTGAATGCGTTAGGATGGGAAGTCCTTAGTCACCCATCATATTCACTTGACATTGCACCATCTGATTATTACCTGTTCAGATCTCTGCAAAATTATCTAGCAGGAAAAAATTCAAGTCTTTTGAAAGTGTTTCTAAGGCAGTTGCTGACTATTTTAATTCCAAGGACAAGAACTTCTACAAAACAGGAATTCACAGGTTACCTGAAAGATGGCAACAGTTTGTAACAAATAATAGAGCATATATAATTTATTAATATTAAACACGTATCTTCATAAATGAATTCAAATATTTTCTTTAAAATACGACAGAACTTTCTCTCCAACCTAATAAACTAATGCATAGCCTTCTTGCAGACTTCATATTCAACTTAAGTAAAATTTACCCATACACTACCTATTGCAAACAATTTTCCCTTTCATTTCACATTATTAAAAGAACCTTAATCATACTTCTCAGCCATATTGCCCAGAATAATTCAAAGGAACAAGCATAAAAATGCTAAGTAATATTTGTAAAAAGAACAATGAAATGTGTTCTAATAAGCATCTTTTAAAAAAACATCTGCTATAGTTTTAACAAATGCAATTGAGTACAGAGAACAAATGACCTCAGATTAAGATGACATTTCAAAGTATAAGGGTTATCAAATTAAAGTTTGCCAGAAGGAAATCCTTATCTCACCATGAAACCTAAAAATTTTTCAAATCCAACTGATACCCTAATCAATGCTCCAGCCATAATTCTTTTTGTAATACATTTGCTGATGTTAAATGATGTCATCGAAAACAAAGAAAAGATGACCTTAAGCAGTTTGCCTGAATAAATTTGTTATGGCAGCATGAAATCTA
>BMAO01010723.1:0-60858 GCA_019973975.1 Trichonephila clavata
CGCTAATTTTTTAAATTCATTAAAAATTGCTTACTTAATAATATATTAACTATATATCTAACTATAATATATAACTAGCATTAAAGGCGGGTCGAAATAAGTAATTCTTTATCAAAAGCTTTGAATAATCATACCTGTATGATAACATTAATTTAAATATCGTATATTTAATGACTGTTCAGTTAAATTCGCTATTTTATGTAGAAGTTTTGAATTACTTAAAAGAGAGATTATTATATTTCGTTATTTATCATTCAAAATGCTTTGATGTTTACTATTTCATTAAGTTGTTCATATAGCATTTTCCCATTTCAAAAAGCTCCGTTTTCTTCTTTTACTCAAAATGGTGAATTAAATATGGGTGATAAGAGAGAACTACCAAAGTAATAATTACAAGGTAAACAAAAAAAGTTCTTGTCGTTTTTAATGACCCAAAAGAACATGACATACAAACAGCGTAGCCTATTGTTAGTCATCGAAGTAATCACCATTGGCATCCAGCATCTTCTGCCAACGTGTCTCCAGTTGTTCAATCCCCTTGCGGTAAAACTCGGGGGTGTGGGACGCAAAGAAGTCCGTGAGAGTTTGGCGCACAACTGGTTCATTAGTGAAGGATTTACCACGAAGATGATTGTCCAGAGAATGGAAGAGGTGGTAATCTGATGGTACAAGGTCAGGTGAGTAAGGAGGATGGCACAAAATCTCCCAACCAAGTCAGTGTATCGTTTTCCTGGCAACCCGCACGACATGCGGCCTCGCGTTATCATGCAATAACAGTGCACCCTTTCGATTAACCAGTGCTAGATCCTTCTGATGCAATGCCAGTTGTACACGTTGAAATTGCTGCGAATATAGGTCCGCAGTGACCGTTTGGCCTGTTGGTAGCAACTCATAGTGAACCACTTGACGAAAAGTCCACCAGACACAAAGCATAATCTTGCGTGGGTGCATAGGTGGTCTTGGGTGACAACCAATGTTTGGAACGCTTGGGTGTGTCATACAGGACTTACTTCTCACCACTGGTCAGCACCCGATTGAATATGGATACGCTACGGTGGCGAGAAAGCAACAATAAACAGGCTGCCACTCGTTGTTGCTTATGGACTTCCAACAGCGTGAGAGGAACCCACTTGCTCAGCTTGTACATCTTACCTAAGCGGTGTAGATGAAGTCTAACCATTTCACAGGGAGTGCTGAGTTCCCCACACGTTTGACTACTGTCCTCCTCAATGGCTGCCTGCAGGGCTTCGTCATCCAAGGCCTGTGGTCGTCCTGTTTGAACTTTATCACAGAGGGGCAAATCTTCCGACCCGAATTTTTGAAACCAATGCCTTGCAGTACGTTCATTGACAGCACTATCCCCAAACGCTTGACATATTCGGTGACTTGATGCAGCGGCTGATAAGTCTATTTTGAAGTCGTAAAGTAAGCAACCCCGATTGAGCTCCTTCGATACGTACATTGCGCTTCGCTACTGTACTAGTTCCGATTGATGAATATGAGCAGTGGACCTGCTTTTATAACAACTGATATTCCTACTCTCGATTGACGGTTTCTCAACTACGCCATACACGAATTTGCATACTTATTCTCACTTCTTTCGATGGAAATGCGCAAACGGCAAGAATTTTTTTGTTTACCTTGTAATTCTACCGAAATGGAGAGGCCAATACAGAAAAAGCGCTGTTTGCGAAACACGAAATTTTCTCCGGCTCCAAAGGGGAAAGCTGAATCTTCAAATTTTCATGAATTTTATTTTTATTTTTGTTTTAACTTTTAAATAACAGCAAGCTCTGATGTTTATTTCTTATCTTGTTATTTATTTGCTAATCCTCCAGACAGCCTGACGAACTCAGAAAGGCCCATAAGATGCGTCCAGTATCTTATTATTTTATCATATTTTTCAGCCTGCACTTTAAAACTTTTCTTATGTTTAATCTTTTTTAAAATAAATATTTTGTGTTGAAAAAAAGCAATAATCATTATTACTTATATATATATATATGTAATAATCCCAGTAATATAATCCTTTAAAATAACTTTTAATTATCTGGTCCATCCCTTCAGAACCCACATTTTAGTAATAAATTAGCCAGCCGCCTAACGAGAATATTTTAAACTACATCTAGCTACCCACTCAGATCATGTGATTTGAGCCGCCTATAAAAACTGAGATTCCTGGAGACCCACCTTCTTTCGTTTCTGTATTTGTCTGCGTCAACATGTAGCCGGCTGCAGCTTGATTTGTGGTTTGTGTGTGTGTATTATGTCGTCCTTGTCTTTCTTTATGTGTTCAAGATGTATAATAAAACAGTTTTATTTAATAACAGGACTGCTTCGTCAATCCCAACCAAAGAAACCATCAAAAATAGCGACCATATAAAGAAAATATCTTAAACAACGTCCACGTCAATTACATATATATATATATACATATATATATTATACCTTATTTTTCTACAAAAAATAAATGCCTTACTTTAGCAAACATTATTTCTTATTTAAATCATCATTAGAATAATTACCTCATTTTAATGAAAATACTCATGAAAATAGCTACTATTCTAAGAAAAAGTTTTGAATATTTTCTATCCAAAATACCCATTTCTAAGTTTTAATTATAATACTATTTTTATTTGAATTTATTTTTTCATAAAATTGGGAAAAAATTTCAAGAACTAAAAATAACTAGAAAATCAGAAGAATTGATGAAGAGTATGAATTTTTTATTGCTTTTTAATCTGCAATAGACAAATGTTTCCTTTATAATCAAGTAAAATATTAGTTGAACTTTCATTGTGAAAACAGAAAAAATTAAAACATTTAACAAAAAATCGGTTTGCGAAGAAAAACTAATTTCTACTATTTATATTTTTCTTAACACATCTCTCAATAAGTCCCGGGCCTAACATACAAATAGCGCTACCTTCCCTAAATCAAACCTAAGAGTACTAACTTTCAAATGTCCCGTGTCAAAATTTCGTAATAATATCTTCTTTAGTTCAAAAGTTACAGTAGCTTAAGTGAAGTAAATTTTGTTTTCTCAGAAACCATGAATGAAAACGAATTCCGTGTGTTGACTAAACATTACTTTTTGATGGGATAAAACAATGTTCAATCAAAACAATGACTTGATAAGTGTTATCCAGACTCTGCTTCATCGCCAACTACGGTTAAGAGTGGTATGCTGGCTTAAAATGTGGTCGCACAGACAAAAAAGACGCTGAACTTTCTGGTCGCCCAAATTCTGAAGTTGTTCCAGAAAACATCAAGAAAGTCCTAAAAAATTGTTTTAGCCGATCGTAAACTGAAGTTGTGTGAGATAACAGGGGATATAAAAGTGAACAGAAGACAGTGCATTCACTATTTTACATGATAATTTGTTAATGAGAAAACTATGCTCAAAGAGGGTGCCACGTTTGCTCAATGTCGCTTAAAAACCACATCACATCAACGATTCTGAGCGTTATTTGGAGCTGTTTTAGTGAAATAAATTGTTTTCTTTTACATGTATATGTGACAATGTGTCGTGAATCAAAGCCAGCCCTCAGACTATCATCTCCCCGTCTATCATTAAATATTTCTGGATGTGTAGGCGAACTTAAAGGATCATGAGACATAATTGCAAATCACTATATTTATTGATTCTTACTAATCACAGAAGGATGTAAACACACAATTCAAAATTAAGAGAAACAAAATAAAGTGGAGTACGAAAAGGGGAATTACTACTAGCAGAACAACATAATCGCAACTGAATGTATGAAAGCTTAAATACGCACAATTACAGCTAAGCCACGTACGAGTATTCACAATATTTTAAATCCCTTACATTATATTTTATCATCGGCTGTTCCGTCGTGATCATATCTGCCTAGTTGACTGGATAGGAGAATGGAGAAGGATCCACACTCTGTAACACGGAATTTTTACCAGCTTCAATCTACTTCTCCCAGCGTAGCTCCACACGTAACTGCTATCTACGAATGTCAACAACTGCGTGTTGACCTACCGATCTTCAATTCATTTAACTTCACTCTTCTATCTCTTCACTTTACTTAACTCCTTTAACTCGCGGAACCCGAACTTATATAATATATCTCATTTGCATAAATCACGCTTTGGCTCCCGGTGGAGATTGGTTGAAATAAATAAAATACTTTAAAGAATATAGAGAAGGTTAGTGGAAGACCGTATAGATCCGTCACAAATGGATAAAATATGTATTCATTACTACACGCTTGAATCAAAAAGATCGTCATCTGAGTAAATATCAGGTGGTGAAAGTCGTCCAAAGCGACCAAAAACTCAAATGTCAGCTGGTAAGTGTATGACATCCATATTTTGTAATGAACATGGAATTTTATTTATTGACTACCTTTATAAAGGCAAAACAGTTAGTAGTAGATCCAAACAATTATTGGATCATCTGAATTAAAAAAAAAAGAAAAACTTTTCTCAAATGCAAAAGGTAAAAATGTTGCTTCAACTATACAATGCTTCGTGCTACAAAGCCACGAAGGCGATGGTCAAATTGATCGAGTTGGGCTACGAGTTACTTTCCCACCTTCTGTACAGTCCAGGTCTAGCCCCCAGTGATTACTGGCTGTTTGCAGACCTTAAAAGAATGCTACTCTGAAAGAGGTTTGGCTCAAATGAAGAAATGTTTGCCGAAGTTGGAGCTTACTTTGAAAGCAAAGACAAATCACAATTCCAAGAAAAAGGTATTAAAAAATTAGAAGATCACTCGGCTGAATGTTTCACACTTAAAAGAGAGTATCTTGATCAATAAAGTTCTAATTTGCCTAAAAGTTGTTTTATTAGTTAGGCCCGGACTTATTGAGTGATGTGTTAGATTGCAAATCTTTTTCGCAACTGTGAAAACATTTCATTTTATTTCAGTTTGAAAATATATAACAAGCGTCTTTTTTCTCTTTTTATCTTATTGTGATATAATATAAGCACTGTTCTGATAAGATAACGTTATTCTAAGAAATATTCTGGTTAAAACAGTTTATAAAATATTCAAAATTCATACCATTTTCTAAGAAATATATTTAGTCTTATAATTTAGAAAATTATGTTTTCTTTTTCGGAAATTTGATTTCGAAAACCTCTCGTTTTGAGTTTCGCAATAGGAAAATATTTTTAAACTGGGAGGAAAATTATTATATTAAATCATGCAACTATAGTGAAACCTTCATATTGCGAACAACTATACTGCGATTTTTTTCTTTATAGAGAATTTTTAGCTTGGAATTAAGAACACACATTTCACGATTTTCTTCATAAAATAATCTCCTTATAGCGAAGTGCATTTTCTATATAACGAATTATTTTCTTGTGTGATTCAATTTTCTTTCTCCCTATCTTTGAAGCATAACTGGACATTTCAAGTTATTCTCTCTTAACACAATTTATGGTGGTCATAAGTCTTGAACTGGTTGTATTAGAAGCCTAACTCACCGAGAGCAATATAATTCTGTGCATTTTATCCAAGAAGTACAGCCTGTAAACTCCATTGTCCAGTTCACTAGAAACATCTTCGATATCCCCATTCAACCACAGTGGAGTTGTCTAGTGTTTTGCAAGTAATCACCGTTCACTTGTAATGTTGATCAGTCGTACGGGTAACTTCGTTTCTTGTAGCTCGAAAGTGTCAAATTGAAAGTGTTTGAGCATCAAAGAAAACAAAATTTATTTCTTCTGGAAGTTGATAAAGGTATCAAGGAAAAGGATATTGCTTTAAAATTTAGTTTTCCTCCAAACTATTTATCAACTATTATAAAAAAATCGAGATAAGCTACAAAATTACGATTCATCGAATTCATGTTCATGTGACTATGAAGATGTCGACAAGGCAATTTTGGAGTGGATACACACAATACAAGACAAAATTTAGATCTCTGGACTTTTTGTAATAAAGAAAGCTCTTCAAATTCTGAAGGCATCGGGATACGTCCGATTTCTAGGTAATAATGGATGGGTAGAAATTTATAAAGTTACCGAAAAATAGGCTTGAAGGAATAATTGGAGCATTACAAAGATATGAGGCGTATTATGAAACATAGCATTTTTTCAAACAAAACAAAAAAACTCAAACAAAATTAACACATTTAATTTAATTTAGGGTTACACAGTAATTAAATTTAGGGACGCATGGGGTAATTTATGTTTAGAAATTTTAATTATAGGAATATGTATGCTTAAAAATTTTAGTTATAAGAAAATGTACGTTTTCAAATTTTGGTTATAAGAAAATGCTGGTTTAGAAATTTTAGTTATAAGAAAATGTATGTTTGAAATTATACTTGGATGCTTTAAATTAGAAAATATCCTTAAAATTCATTAGTTAAAAAAAAAAAACTATTTTCTTAATGTTGAAAATGCAGTGTACTCCATGACATTTTTTCCTGTTTTCCTTGTAGTTTTTCTTTTTTTTTCATAGGTAAGATATATAATATTAATAAATATTAATTTAGGAAAAGTTGCGAATAATCATTTTTTTAATATATAGCGTTTATGAATTTATAATTTTTATGTGGTTTATACAGTAAGATTTACCTCTCTATAAGGAATTTTCCATATAACGATCTTTTTTTCGGGGTTTAGGGACTTCGTTATATAGAGGACCGGCTGTAATTCCGGGAAGATGCTATTCTAACTTTGCGAAGTATTTCAAAATTAAGTGAAATATTTCGCATTGTAAAATGTTAGTGAAGAAGAATTCGTGTTTTCTTTAGAAGCTTTTTTTTTTTACTGTGGAAAAATAAACATTCTTCAAGGAGAGACTTTGAATGTTTAAAAGAATAGTTTGAGAATTCAAATAAAATACTTTAGCAGTTGTAGCTGCCTTATTTCACGGAAAAATGCACAAACGATTTTCTCTTCTACTTCTTTTCAAATGTAGATTCTTTAAGAAACGTCGAGGATAATAAAGTGAGATTTTTCATCAAAATAAACAAATTTATCTTTCCTCCCCCTTCCCTGGAGTTGTCTTGATAGAAATGGAATAACTTATTTCTTTTTACAAATAAATGGTGACATTAAATGTTCCACCTAACACTTAAAAAAAGAACCCTCTTGCAATCAAAACGAGTTTTTCTCTTTTTTACTCTACAAGAGTGGGTTTTTTTTCTTTTGCTATATATATATTTACTCCTTAGATTACATAAATTTCCATTCTGTGAAGATAGAAAGGGGAAAAAAATGAAATCTTTTAGTCTTGGAGCCTTTCCCGCGCGCGATGTCTATATATTGTTAATATTATTGGATATACGTATCTCATGACTTCGAAATTTATAGACTTCTATTTTTAAGCATAATTTAGTAAATTTAAGTGGATAAAAAAGATGAAAATCGGTTGTAATAAAATACTTATACTTATTTTCTATTAAATGGTAAGGCAAGGATATTTTTCTTCAAAACCAGAGAACAACACCATTAGCAAATAAAAGTCTTATTTTGTTTTCAATATTACGAAGAAAAGAAATATTAAGGTATCCGACTACCCTAAAATTATGAATTTTGCCAAAAAAAAAACAATTTTTTTAATCATTTTATTTTACAGGCTATCTTATCATCTTTATAAAAATACCAAATTTATTATTTTTCGTTTATTTGAACAAAAACTGCATGTGTTTTAATAAAAGAAGATGCCATTACTTTAAGCAAGATGTCAGACTTTAAAACTCTATTTACTGGAAATGTGTGTGTGCATTTTAAATGCGGGGACAACAATTGCTGAAAAAGTTTTGAAAATAATTAACTGACATTTTTGTGCGTGCTCTGTGAAATAGTAGAAGTGTTTTAAACTTCAAATTTATCAATCACGGTTTTATTACAAAATTAACAGTCTCTTAAGTGAATATAATAACTGTTATTTTAAGCAATTTCATATAATAACTAAGACAAAGTGCTCTACTCTTGTAAAAATTAAAATACTTCTTATCCTGAAGGTCATTTCAAAAATGAATAACATAGCAATACATCAGAATTAAAAATTGAAAATTTGTTCATAAACATTTGGTACAGAATGGGCCCCTTTTTAGTTATTTTTTGTAAATGCTTAACCCTTTTTTCCCATTTTAGTTATAATAATTTATTTTCTCTTCTTAATTTTGGCATATTTTTTCTTAAAATGTATTAAATAAATCTAAAAACAACAAAAAAATCCCATTTTCTCTATTTCTAAAAAAAAATTCGCAAGTGGTCGGCTACCTTAAGAGTCCGCAATTGTTATACGGTACTCATGATGACACACAGTTGTATGGTAACAAATAATAAAATGTGAAATTTTATTTTCGATTTTAAAAACTATTTAATTCAGCTACGATTACTAATATCCTGTTGTCAGATCATATTTATGCTACCAATGTTGCTAAATAATATTTCGCAAAAGACACATAAATATGAATTCTACTTTTACAGTGCTGACAATAAAATTAAACACTATAAAAGAGTGGTGATATAAGAGGCAAATTTGCATGGAAGGAAAAAATTGCTGTGCATCTGATCAATTTGTATTTAAAATTAACTTAATGACTTTGGAGGTTTAAGCGACATCTGTCACGCGTCGGTCCTTTCATTCGGAAATCGCATTTGAATACTGATTGTTTGTTTGAACATCGATTTGTACATATTATAAAAAAGGAGATACGTTTATCAGCATGCGTCAGAATTCGATAACCGAATGATTGATATTGCTATTAAATGTGGTCTATCGACAGTGCAGTTTATCATATCACAATATAGCCACTCGTATAAGTCGGAATCCAACTGCTGCCATGCGGATATGGAAACAATGAGTTTAGAAAAGTGCTTCTGAAGCTTCCAATATTTGCGACCCAACATTTAATCATAATTTTTATCGCACCCCCCATACGATAAAAATGTATTGAGCTCTATAATAATATACTTTGACACTAAAGCTACAATGCGACTTCAACCTCTTAAAGTCCACCGGCTTATATAAATGTCTCGCTCAGCCAGTGCGTTAATTGCCCTAGACGTATATATACGCCTTTCCGAAGTACGATCTTTTCTGTGCATTGCTGTCCATAAAATTATTTCGTAGGCGTTGGAATGCAATAGAAGGTTTTTAACAGTGTTTGAAACAGATTTGCTTACATCAGAAAATGTACTTATTTATTCCTTTCTACCCCTCCTCCTTCCCCAATGTACCCCATGTGCTTGCTTACGTGGGAAACGGTGGCATTGGGGAACGAATCGAGTAGTTTTTAATTGGCATTTAAGGGATTAATTATTAAACGTACAAATTATCGAGATAAGTGTTAATTTTTATATATAATATTACATATGAAAAGCCCAAGGTGTCACTGGTAATAATTAAACTTGTTCTTAACCTAGTATTGTCAAATTAATTATAAAAGACATTTCACTGTACTGATATATATATAAGTGCATTATATTAATGTAAATGTGTATTTTATTTCTTGTTATGTCATAATGTATTTAGTTTGTTTACTTTGAGTAAATAAATTTTTTTAAAATGATCTTTTGTTTTCGACTTCGCAATATGCTCGCGCCCTTCTCACAGATTTATCACGCCCCCTAGGGGACATGAGCCACAGTTTGGGAAAAGCTGGTTTAGAAGGGTGCTGTTGAATGTCATGCAAAATCTAGAACACCTTCTACTACAAATGTTCTACAGCATTCAGATACGCAGCGGAAGGGCTGAGTTAAATTGCAAATCTGGATACAAGATTAGAACCAACGGAGCTTTCTAGGATTCAATATCATTATATGGCCTCTCCATCTGTTTGATGGTATTATCAGATATTGGATACACATCACGAGCACATTTTATTCTCCTTATCGTAATATATACAGCCAGCTTTCTTATTTCTTCTTCAGAAGCTCAACAACTTTTGCTCGCCAAGGCTGACTCGCAGATTCTCCTTTCAGTTTACACTATCAGTCACGACGGCTTTTCATCGGTTGATTCCCATTAGAGTGAAGTCCGTTTCAACATCGTCTAACCATCGTGTAAGTGGTCATCTTTTACGTCAGGTCCCTTCAATTTTCAAAAGAGTTACTTTTTTGGTAAGAAAATCATCGGTATATCTGTACAGATAACCCAGAACCCAATACATAATGCTTTTATTGTTCTCACAATTTCAATACTGTCGTATTTGTAATATTTCTTACAAATTTTATGATTGTAAAAAATTCTCCTCTCATTGCTCTCTTGAATAGGTCCAAAGATTCACTCAAAAATTAACTTTTCTTCCTCTGATTTATTGAGGGTCCGACATTCAATTCCATGCAGAGCAATAAGCCTGATTAATGTTTATTTACTTATGCTCAACTTGGTGTTTGTAGAAATATACTTAGACTTGAATTGGTTTCTAAGGTCATGAAAACTTCTAATGTCCAAAACAATTATATTTTTTGTTTCAATACTCAGATCATTGCTACATGAGATCAGAGTTCCTAAATAAATATACTGTTCTACACAATTTCAAAAAGATACAGTTACCTATCTTCAAAGAGACAAATCCGGAGATTTATAATTTAAAATGAGAAACTTTATTTCTTCCTCTTTAATCATTTCCTAATTTGTCGCACTCTTAAGCGCGACAAAAACGTTGATAACAGAGATTTTTGATTTGCCAATGATACTGGCAAAGGCAAACACAATTGGAAATTTTTTATAAAATAGTATCTTTTGTGTTTAAACCAGAGTCTGTAATGACCTTTCTTAAAGCAATGTTAAACAGCAGGCAAGAAACGGAATCTCCCTATCGAAGGCCATTTTCAGTAAAAAATGGTTCTGAGAGATTTGATGAAATTTTTATTCTACAAGAAACTCTTTTTAGAGTCATTCTAGTGAGACAGCCAGCTTCATATTAAGTAACTGGTAGCTATGTCTTGTTATTGAGGTCACGGAGAAGTCTTCTTTCAGCAAAATAACATTGCAAACTTAGTTGGAGTGTACACCCTTTGTGTCTGATAGTAAAAATGCTGTCAGAAAAACATTCCAGTTCGAAAATTTATTTTCAATTAACTAAACATAAACACCATATTAATAACGAAAGACGTCGTTGGGGACAAAAAACGATGGCATTTAAAATAAACAAATAAAAGTTGCCTTTGTGAATATTAATGAGAAGATAAAATAAAATTTGGAAGCGTATCGCTTTCATATGGGTAATAGGAAGCTTTATGTATGCAGTCTTGCAAAACTACAAAAAGTATATACTAATCAGGAACGAATTTGTTTTTTATTTCATCACAGAGAAGTATTGCTTTGAAGCGATGAATCATGTCTAGACAATGATGTCTTTTCCGCAATATAATTAGTTTTAGGTTTCCCGAATGAATTTTACTATATTCTTTGAACCACAAACAAGCCACCTTATAAGCTTTAATGCACCAAAGAGTTTACATCAGAATTCATTAAGATTTATGTGGGAAAATGGAGCCCAATTTAAATTTGATTATTCACAAAATTAATAGAGTAGAGCAGCGAAATTTTATTTCTTCCTGTTACAAAAACTAGTTAGTAATTTAGGGCTTGTACTGAAATTGATTATGTGATTAAAATTTATATAAAAGTTAGGCGATTTTTATTACTTTTTATAGTTTCCGTTACTAAAATGTCAAAAATGTTCCACATTTTGATCAGTTATCCCAGTGCTTCTCAAAGTTTCACTATTCGCGACCCAATATTCAATCATAATTTTCATCGCGCCACCTTCATACAATAACAATGTATTGGAATTTAATAATACTGTACTTTGATCACACACACACACAAAAACTACAATATGTCCTTAACTCTTAAGTGCCACTGGCGTATATAAACGTCTTGCTCTGTCAGAGTGTTAATTTTCGAGGACGTATATATACGTCTTTCCGAAGTACGATCTTTTCTCTGCACTGCTATCCATAAAATTACTCCGAAAGATTTGGAATGCAAAAAAAAGGACCTTGACAGTATGTTTGAGAATGTAATTATTTCAAAGGATTTGCTTCGTTATTCCTCCTCCCCCCACATACGCGCATCTACATGGAAAACGGTTGGCATTAGGAAGCGAATCACGTAATTGTTAATCGGTAGAGCTATTAGTTATATCAACCATACAAATTATACAGTTAAGTGCTAATTTTTGTATATAATTTTTATATGACAAGTACATGGGGGTCACTGGTAATTTTTTAACTTGTTCTTAACTTAGTATTATTAAATTAATCATAAAATACATTGCGTAGCACTGATGCACTTATAAGTGTAAATGTACATTTTATTTTTTTATGTCAGTATGTATTTTGTTTATGAACTTTCAGTAAATTAATAATTTTTTATATAATCTTTTGTTTCTGACTTTTTAATATACTCGAGCCCACCTCGTAGCATTGTCATACTCACCAAGGGGTATGCACCCCACAATTTGAGAAAAGTTGGTATATGCATTTGTAGAAGATTGTCTGTGTTGTTACTTTTATAATTGTTACACTTTTGTATAAAACTTGTATTGGTACTTTTTATCATATTTTTTTAAAAATCTTTTATGAGTATTTATACTAAATTTCTTCTTCACTGGATAATGCTTTGTTAATAATAGTATTGGTTTAAAATATATAAAGTATGAATTTTATATAAGAATTTATTTGAACCATATGAATTCCTTGTATAAGTATATCACAATTTGTGTTCTGAATTTAGATTCTTCAGTTGAAACGGTGCATTTATTCATTAACTAGTAATTGGTCTAATATTTATTATTAACAAAAGCAATAAACTTATGAGAAGTCTATATTATAATGTTGAAAGAGTTAATAAAAATAATTTTCAGGTCTACTAACTTTCAAAATTCGAAGTAGTGTGATAGAGATGAAATGAGTTTGATTGCGTAATCATTTAAACACATTTTATATGTATTTAAACATTTTATTGCAAAATTAAAATCTCAAGACTATATTAAAAATTGAATGAGCTTATAAAAGTTAAATCTTTAGGACGATAATTTTAATTCGAATTTCAGTTATTGATTTAAGAACAAACAATGAAGTAACTGCTTCCCTACTTAGAAGAGATTCCATTTAATCGTTAATTTTAAACCCAATGGTTTAATTTATTTACATTGCTGAATTAGGTAATAAAAATATTCTAAAGGGATTTGTTTATTAATTTCCAAAAAAAATGCTAATCCTAATTGCTAACTTTTATTTTTTGTTCAATTCATTATAAAAGCGTGTTTTTAGTTTTTAGTTTTTTTTTTTAAACTAATTTATTTTTCATTTTTTATTTCGATCTACAATAAAAGAGTGTTTTTCTTAGTTCCTTAAGCTATCATTTATTCATTGTTGAATTTATCCTTGAGTTTGATATTTAGAGCCTTAATCAAATGGCTGCTGAAATCAGTCTTGGTCTTCAATTGATATTAATTAATGGGTTTGGAGGGTATTTATTCTCTTCGCTTAAGGGGCCTCAGATAAGTCCCGTATCGTTATATTTCAAAGATTCTGTCTCTATAGATATAGATGCAGGACAAACTAATAAAAGTGTTTTGAATAAATATTAAGACCAGTCAGTAGGGTAAACACCTTCGGGTAATCGATTTTGAGTTTTTGATATTTCTAAAATCCATAAATCAGGAACTTTCCAATGATGTAACATATTTGCCATCTTACTAATTAAAAGTATGTTAAAACGATTTTTAAAAAAATAATCAACTAATGAGCCATGAACCCTTTGACAGATAGAAATGTAAAAGTTGACGTTTTAAATTTGGGAAGCTTTTCCAAAGCTACTCTCTGTTTTATTTATTCATACACAATTAACTGTAGATTGACTGCAATCGTAACTGTAAGGGTTGTTTACCTATTTTGGAGAAAATACACGTTTCTCTTCTTAGCGTTTTGAATATTTCGATATTTAAAATTTCTGAATATCAAAAATTTTGAAATTTTAGCAAATTAATATGCCCAGATATACAAAAGTGTTCAAAAAACGTAAAGGTACGTTTTATAACAGCAAGAATAGTTTCAACCATTCTAACATTACTTCAAATACTAGCAACAGTAATGTCAATCCTCAAGCTTTACATACACATGACTCAAAAGAGACATGTGCAAAAGAAAAGAAGAGATTCCCAATTTAAATGGTAGTTTTTTTTTCTTATGTTGAAAATGTAGGTATTATTAATGCCATTATGAATTTGAATATTCTGACATTTGTTTTCAAGAACGATGTTCACTGTAGAATGTGTAACAGTGGCTTAGACATGCGAGTTTTAAAAGGTAAGTATGGACTGGCTATTACATTTGTCCTTAAATGTTGTGCTTGTCCATATCATGTAGGATTCTCTTTTTTAAATATTCATGAAAGAACGCAAATTGCTAGGTTTGTATATGCTACGTGTTCCATTGGAAGAGGTGCAGACGCTGGCAGAATGTTTTGCGGCATAATGAATCTTCAGCAACCACCTACAAGGTTTTCTTCTTACGGTAAGCGAATCTCAAATGCTGTAAAACTTGTTTACGAGGACTCCATTCAAAATACTGCGAGGGAAGCTATTTGTGAAAATGAAGGTAATAATAATATTGTGGTAGCGGGCAGAAGCACGGTTACACATCATCAAATGGTGCAGTTACTGTGACCATCATTGATACAGGTAAGGTGATAGATGTCAATATTCTTTCAAAATATTGTATATGTAAGAAATGGGCACATAAAAACATGGTTTTTGTCCTGTCGGTGAAAATTCATGGTGTGGATATAAACAGGCTGAAGTATCGGGTAAGTCTTACAAACATAAAAAGTCTTCCGGTTGCTGTGTAGTAGCAATGCGTTCTATATTTAGATATCTTTCCCATCCTGATTTGTTGAAATAATGTTTGCATCGGAAAAGACAAAACCCGAATGAAAGTTTTCATAATGGCATTTTTACACGGGTTCCCAAAACTACATTTGTACACATTGAAACACTTTCACTTGGTGTTTATAATGCTGTTTGTTCCTTTAATGATGGTAATGTATCCAAATTAAAAAAGCTTCAGAAAATGGGAGTAGAACCTGGAGAATATTCGGTAAGTGCCATGGAAATTCTCGATAGGGAAAAATTAATGAAAGCAAGCATTTTTTTTCTGGATGATCAAATAAAATTAGAAAGATAAAAGAAAAAAAAAGGAGATAATATTAAGACAAATAAAGTGAAAACCGGTTACAGTACAGGATCTTTTTGATGAAGTAAAATTTTATACAAAAGCTACTCTGTTTTCTATAAATTATATTTTTTTAAATTGTGTGTTCTTTTTTCTATATTATTGTGTGTTCTTACCTTTTTTCTGTATTCATGAACTGGAAATTTTTATTTTATATTTCATATATATTCTTGTGTATACTGAAATGAATTTTTTGAAATATTCCGCTGACATTTAGCTAAAAAGCATATGTTGTAACACAGAAAAGAAAACTTTTATTAAATTGAATATTGTACTATGCAAAAATTATATTTTTAATCAAGCTGATAAATTTTTTTGAAAAAAATGTCGCTTCTGTATAAAAATAAATGTTTATTTAATGCACACATAAATTTTTAAGCTGTAGTGTAAATATTTATGTAAAAGGTACATAAATATATCTCAAAATGCGTTGCATGAAGCTTGTTATATACCAGGGATGGCGAACCTTTTTGAGACGTGGGTCAAATTATTTTCATATTTCTTTTAGTACTAGCTTGTGGGTCACTAATGCCCATTTGCACCAGACTTAAGTTTTAAATTTTTAACTGAAAATTTTTAAAACTAAACATTTTTAAAATTAAATTTGCTTTACTGGTATAGAGGGACGTGGTTTGAGGATTTAAAAACTTGATGTTAAAAGTTTCTAAGTGTTTGGCGCAAATGACAATAAGTGTTTGAATGAGCAAGGAGTAACGAAAATTACAAACGATATATATGATGAAATATTTATTAATATATATATATGTGTGTGTGTGTGTATATATAACACAAAACAAATTATAAAGTATTTAATGAGAAATCTGCTGTTGTTTATTTTCTGATAGTTTTTTAATATTAAGTTTATATTTCGTATGCATTAGTTTAACGCATTTCGCAGTTAATTCCCTATCAAGTCTATTTCTATTAGAAAATTTTGCAAAGTTCATTGAAGAAAACAATTTTTCACATGAATATGCGGACCCAAACGCAATTTAAGGAGCATTAACAAGTTTTTTTCATTAATATAAAATTATCTGGGAAAGAATCCCACATAAGTTTAATATAGTATTTTCTATTTTTATTGTGGGATCAATATTATCTGCAAAATTTTCACACAGTTTTCCTTCTACTTCAGAAATAATGTCTTCATATTTTGTTTTCCATACTACACTGCTTCGAAATTTAATTAATTCCATTTCTAAGCTATCGATACCTAGCCAGATGAATTCGGATAACTCCATTCTTTCAAATTCCATTTTGTATGAATATAAATTAAAGGGAAATGTATTTTCTAAACTTTTAAATTCATTGAATCTTTCCTCAAAAGCTTGTTTTATTTCCTGAAAAATCATTAAATATTTAATTCCATTTTCTTGAATGTCAATGGAGTTTTCAAAAATTATTATGTTTTGAAAATGTTTTTGTAATTGAGGAAAATATTTCATGATTTTCATTTTCAAATCCTTAGTACAGATGTCTAGTTTCGTCAAAAATATTTTAATATTTTCAAACATGCCCTTGAAGTTTTTTGTTCAGTTCATTAAAATGCTGTCGCATAAAAGCATTAAATCATTTAACAAATGTATATTGGATATAATCCAGCGAAACATCTTTTTCAATTGAAAACAGATTAATTTCTTCTAATAACTTTAGAAAGTTATTAAGGACTTGACCGAAAATAAGTCATCGCACATGTTGTATGGCAAAATCCCTGAATATTAGCATTCAATTTCCTCTAAGAATTGTACAAATTGCCTTTTATAAAATGTTAATGATTTTTATTACAACTGACATTAACCGTGACATTTTAAACCATGCTTCGCACATAAAACTTGCTAGTGCATTATACAATGAAATTCAATCAGAGAATGTGAAATATTTTGCTTAAAATACTGAATAAATTCAAAGTTTTTCCCTATCAAATTAGGTGCACCGTTTGTTGTACAAACATTATTTTCTGAGAATGTCAATATCCATTTCTTTAAATGCATTATCAAATTCTTTAAAAATATCAAGACCGGTACGCTTCCCTTTCAATGTTATAAGTTTTGTTAACTCTTCTTTCATTATATTTCATTCTTATATCGAGCAAAAACTGCTATTTGGCTTAACCATTTACATTATACTCTCATCTAAAGAAATTGAATATATTTCTGCATAAGTTAAGTCGTTATGTACACTGCTGCTCACCGTAAATGCCACACCTTGACGGAAGCACGCAAATAACATGAAATTTACAACATGCATTAGTGGAGGTGAGATATGCAAATGATTCGAATTTCAGCGCATACACACATTAAACACGCCTGTGGCGCCACCTCAAAGCGCTGTTTAAGGCTTGAAGATTTCGACGATTTCAAGATCAGCAATTGTGTTTTTCTTGTGGGTTTTTCAAAAAACGATCAGTTATGTCTCGTAGAAAGCAGCGATCAGCTTTTGATCAAGTATCCGAGTACGACAGAGGAAGGATAGTGGCCTACCGAGATTGTGGATTATCTTTCAGGGAAATCGGTAGTCGTGTTGGACGAAACCAAACAACTTTAAAGCGGATATGTAACCGTTGGATGCAGGAGGGTACGACAGATCGATGTGGTCGATCGCATCCACCTCAGTGCACCACTTCACGTGAGGACAGGCAAATTGTGCACAGGGCAGTGATGGATCGCTCAGTCACATCACGAACCATAGCACAGAACATTGAATCTGTAACGTATCATTCAGTGTCTGCACGTACCATTCGATGCCGTTTACAGCAGAGTGGTCTGTCCGAAAGACGTCCATTGCTTGGTCTACCCTTGACGCAGAACCACAGACGTCTCCGCCTCCAATGGTGCGATGAAAGAAGGATGTGGGTGGCAGAATGGAATGATGTTGTCTTTACTGACGAGTCCTGCATCTGTCTGCAACACCACGATGGTTGGATTCGAGTCTGGAGACACAGTAGAGAGAGGCAGCTGAACAGCAGCGTTATGCACCGCCAAACTGGTACTGCACCGGGCATATGGTATGGGACGATATTGGATATCACTCTCGCACTCCTCTAGTACGCATTGCTGGTACTTTAAACAGTCAGCGCTACATCTCCGAGGTGTTGGAGCCAGTTGTCCTTCCTTACCTTCAGGGCTTGACCACAGCCATATTCAACAGGATAATACGCGATCACACGTGGCACGCATTGTCCAAAGGTTCTTCGTCAATTTCCAGATTGAATTGCTTCCCTGGCCGGCTCGCTCTCCGGATCTTTTGCCGATTGAAAACATGTTGTCCATGGTTGCTCAACGATTGACCTAGATTACACCCCCAGCTGCCACATCAGATCAACTTTGGGAACGTGTGGAAGCTGCTTGGTCTGTTGTACCCCAAGAACACATCCAAAGTCTCTTTGAATCAATGCCTAGGCGTGTGGCAGCGGTGATCTGCAACAATGGCGGCTACTCTGGCTACTGATTCTGAAAGGAGCCACACTTTACAAAAGTCTATAAATTTAATTATTTGATACTTGGTCAACATGTTATCTACAAAATAAATTCTGTTGTGGTATATCTTGTCTTTTTGGGTGTTGCATCTACGGTGGCCAGCAGTGTATTTGCGAAAAAATATTTTTTTTTCCCTAATACTATTACTTAATCTTTAGTTATATTGCGACTTATAGGTAACTCATTTATACGCTTTATAATCAAGTCTTTTTCTTGAAATCAGTAAGCTATGTAGGATTACGTTCTAAAAACGCTTTTTTTCTTCCAAATTCTCCTTCTGAAAGAGGTTTCCCGTGGTGAGCAACTTGAAAACTAGTAGCTGTAATATTTTTTGAGCCAAAAAAAAACTTCAAAACATGGTTTGAGAAAAATTTTCTTTTTTCATTTGTAAAAAATACATTTTTCTTTCTTCATATATTGACACATCGAGATTAGAATGCAACGTTTCAAAATGTATTTTTACTTTATATGCACGTGAAGTCACTTTTTCATAATAAATTACTAATATAACCATTTTATTCCATTTAATCCCATCATATTTCTCAAACCATTCAGCTTGATATGGCCTGGGACTTGTATGGCTTATTTTTAATCTTTAACCACCGACATAGTACAGGACCACAATCAAAAATATTTATATTTAGAATATAATGATTTAAGAAGAAATTTTCTATTAACATACATATAATATCCGTACACATTACTTTTAAATGCGTTCAAAATGGAAGTCACAAAATTCAATACTGATACTGATTGGTACAGTCGCGCCTTAAATTGCGAGCAAAAAATTGCTAATATCGAGAGTAACAGACTTGCGTATGACATCCATTGGCACCTCATAAGATGAAACTGTGAGAGGGGACGATACAAGTGCTATGGAAATATCTTTCTACGAAGATAACAGAATATAACCTTACAAAAGTGCATTTTTTCCGAAGAAAGTGCCTTAACCCGTTAACACCCAAATTACTTTAAAATCAAAATTTTTGAAAAATATTTTTAAATTAAATTTTTCATATATCATAAATAGAGTAATTATAAAGTTGTATCCAATTTCCGTAATTAGCAGCTGAGATAATAAGTGATCTATAAATAAATCCCTGGACGCTTATGGTAGTAAAAGAACAAGTAACTTTCCTGTGGTTTAATATATAAAAAATTATAAATTTAGGTGGGAGTAACTTTTGTGAATTTAAAAACAAGTAATGAGATTTAAAAGATAAAATATCATTTTACTGATCTAAGCTTACTTAGTTACAACTTTATACAGCCAATTTGTAAAAGTTAAGTGTGATATAATGGAAAACATTACAGACAAAGGGTTACATTACATTTTGTACAAAATGTAAGAGACCCTTACATTTTTGAAAGTAGCATCTTCTTTGGTTTTGTCTTTTTCCAAAATATGGTCTTTTATACCTAAACGCACAGAGTGTATTACGTTTGATCTTGAAAGCATCATCAGAGGTCCTCCAATGCCTTTCTTAGAATTTGTTCCCCGTTTGAGGTGCGCAACGGCGATATATCTTCGGATGTCTCTTTTATACTTTTTATATTTCTTCCATGAGTACACAAATTTCTACATTACCTGACAGATCTTTTACCGACGGAGTAGTCATTTCATCAGCATCAAAATACTTTTTGTCAGTTAACTCCTCCACATCAGGCGGTAAAGCAATTATATCAGACTCTATTTCCTTAGAAAACATATATTCTAACGCTTCTTCGGTGGTGTGAAACACTTTACGCCGAGACATTCTGGAAGAAATGAAACGGCGAAAACTGATGTTAGTTACCACTAACGCCCAGGGATCTATTTATAGATGAGAATGTTTAAACTTACATTTTAATAACAAAAACAGTTATTTTTCTAATATAAATTAGCCAGAATAATTAAAGAGGTATTGAAAATGTAAAACTCATGAAAAAAGTATAACTTACTTTAATTTTTTTTCTCTAGGATACAAAATCGAAAGCTGCACTTTGAAGCTTCACAATAGCGAATATCAAACGCTAGCTGCTAAAATTATACACTTTATTTAATATTTTGCATGCACTTTAGCTTTTTTTTCAAATTCTACATACTTTCATTTACATTTGTTGTCATTTGCATAATTTTGGAATTGTAATGATCAAATTGAAGGTTATAGACAGCATTTAAATTGCTTTTGTATCACAACAATGCTTAAAAAAAATACAAATATAATATAAATATAATCCACACAAATTAGAAAATCTAAATAAACCCGCGTAAACAAACAAGGGGTTGCCTAGCAACCGTGGTTCAGTTAAAAAGCTTGCGTGGGTCAGTGTCTGACCCACGGATCATAGGTTCGCCATCACTGTTATATACAAAAAAAATTCATAAATTTCATGTTTAAAAACATAAAAATAGTTTTCTTGTTGTTTTGGATACTATTTATGTAATATTTATATAAAAACTTTTTAATTCTGATATTTTAAGAAATAGTGTTTACATGTGAATATATAAAACACTAATGAAACTTTTCGAAATGCCATATAATCATGTATTAGTGTCTTATAAAGATTATATTTTTTAATTTGTGTCTTCTTTCTCTATAAATTAAGTGTATGCATGAACTGGAAATTTTTATTTTATATTTCATACATATTGTGTATACTGAAGTGAAATTTTTGAGATATTCCTCAGGCATTTAGCTAAAAATTAGATGTCGTAATATAGAAAAGGAAAATTTTTATAAAATTCATTATCCCCCCCCCCTACTCTACAAAAATTACATTTTTAAACATGCTGATAAATTTTTTTTTTAAAAATTCACTTCTGTATAAAGATAAATGTTTATTTATAGTACACACAAATTTTATGCTTTAGTGTTCAATAGTAAAAGGTACATAAATATATCTCAAAATGCAATGCCCTTTTTTCGTTGCACGAAACTTGTTACGTACCAAAAATACACAAATTTCATGTTTAAAAACAAAAAATAAGTTTTATTGTTGTTGTTTTGGATACCATTTATGTAATATTTTAAGAATCTTTTTAATTCTGATACTTTAAGACATTGTGTTTACATGTGAAATTATAAAACACCAATGAAACGTTTCGAAATGTCCTATAATGATGTATCACCAAAGCCATATTCTCATGTATTGACACATTTTCACATGGTATTTATAATGCTTTATAGTCAAGTTGGATGACAGTAATGTATCAGAACAGAAAATTCATCAAAAATTGATGCATAATTTGAGAAAAATGATGCAAATGCTATGCAATATCTCGATAGATTAAAAGTGAAAAATGCTGTATATGTATTTTTTGAGAATTCTAAGTAAAAGAAATAAGTAAAAAGTCTTAAAAGTTATTGAGAATAAGCTAATATAAAAAATAGTGCAAATACAGATTGTAATTCATAATTTTTTTGATGAAATGACATTTTATAATAAAAATGCAAATATCTCAAAACGGTGTTTTGAAAAATGCGTGTACCTTTTTCTCAGAACCTATTGAATGGAAGCACTTGCAATCTTCACTGAATATTACTGATATATACCTATATATAATGAAGTGAGCTTTTATTAATATTCCAATAATATTTTTGTAAAAGTCAGTTATCGTGAATAAAATGACATTTTTCAAAAAATTCATAGTGATACTTTTGCGATGAATGTTTTTGAAAAAACTAAGTAATATATTTGAAAAAGCTTCCGATCAATTTAAATAAAAAAGTCTAATTAATATACAGAATTTTTTTTTAAATCTGTACATTTAACAGTTTCTGAGAAAAAGGTACATAAAAATGCTCAATTTAACATTGTCGGTATAGGGGGTACCGACTATTCTTAAGTGTCAATCGTATTATTACTTGTTAAACGTATTTCTACAACGTTTATTCGTATCATCACTTCCAAACGTGTTGCTTTATAAAAATAAAATAAAAATATTTAACCGTTAAAACATAAATTTTTTTTTTCCACACATGCACGAGTCTCCCCCCTCCCCTTTTCATAAAACTAAATAATTGTTTTTAATATGGTAAGAAATTTCTGACGACACCACCCTCCTTTTGCTCACGTAAAGAACACATTTTTTGTGAGTTGTATTTTTATTAGCCAGAAATGTATTCGATTTTAGGGTTTCTCATTAATCTTTTAGTCGCTAAATCGGGATTTAATCCCGAAATCTGGAAATGGTTAATGCAATAATTCATCAAATTTGGAAGTGGTATATAGAATTAGTCGCCAAATCTGGAAATTGTTATTCCTGATAATCCTGATCAGGACAATGGACAAAATTATAAAATTATTGTAATATCATCGGTCCTTGGCAAGTGCAAAATTTCGAATTAATCTGACCTTTTAGAGTGGGTAAAAATCGAGTTCAAAAATTCCGTAACATACAATGGAAACTTACAAAAGCTCGTTAATAAAACCATGCAGAAAAATACGATTTTCATTGAAAATAACTGGTTATGTTCAACATTATGAAAATTTGCATGGAAGTTAAATTTTAAAACATTGTTTTGTGCAACCACGCAAAAAGCAGGAAAAATCGATCGTTTAAATTTTTAAATACGGGATCTAACATTTATAACTCTAACATGCAAGCTCATGTAAAAAATATAAAAAAATAAATCAGGTATCAATTAATAACTGAAAGAGATTGCAAATGCAGGATAAAAAAGCCTCATTACCTCAAAAAATAATAAATTCTTTAAATTAATAATACTGACATAATATTAATTAACTCTTACTTGCTAATAAGAAGCGTACCGATGGCGGGATGAATCAAAATCGCTGTATTCACTAGAAAAATTTACCTTATTTGATATGCTTGAATATAATTAAAATATGATTGAATACAATCCTTTAACGACGATTTAAGCAAATTAGCTGCTTTCGGTAATATTCCGAGGAATTAACTTTTTAAAAAGAATATCTGTTATTAATTTACTCTTTTGTTTTCCAAGCTCTTCATATAACGTATCCAGCTAAAAAAATCTTCGAATCTAAATGGAAAATCGTTAGAAGGCGGTTCGCTTTTGAATCAGTGTGTGAATAATTATTTACTCAATTACTTTCACTAATTGTGAGATCACCAAACATTAATTAGCAGTTCATTCATGAAATTTTCTTTCGCTCTTTTGCGTAACAATCAGTGATTTTAAAAGCTTAAGAGAAAATTAATCCAGTTAAAATTGAACGCTAAGATTATGTTCTTGAATCTTCTCATTTCAAAATTTTGGAAGAAAATACAGAAAAAAAAGAGTTTAAGTACTAGAAAAAAAAATTTACAATTGTTTTTGCAATACAAGGAATTGTTTTCGAAATAATCAGTAACTTATATAATTTTAATTTCACTGCCTTCCAAATATCAAGTTACAATCTGATTTTTGAGTCTTATTTTAAAATGAAGATACACAGAAACAAGATATTTAAAGGAAAATCGTACTGAGCGTTTTTTATTGAATACGGCTCATAGATGTACACAAATTTATAACACAAGCATATTTTTTTTTAAAAAAAAGTACCCTTCATAAAAAAATCATTCTTTGAGAAAACATATCATGTTTTTTTGAAGAAAATGTCATGGAAACATTGCAAAATTTGATCTTAACGAGGAATGTGTGATAATAATATCATTTAACAATGGAATACACTCACAATAGATCTACACTTTACCACTATGGAATTCCGTCACTCGTCTGTGGTCATTTTTCCCCATTATTCAACGCGTAACACAATCTTCTCATAAATACTAACATTCAACTGTGATTTCCAAATGAGAATGTCTAATTTTTCTGCATTTTTTTATTGCACTTAGTTACTCATAATTTGCATATTAGAGTTTATTCTTCCATTCATGCAATTTTGACATTTGTATCTTTCCTCCTGTGTACTAGTGTTTCTGAAATTGTAGGGCACGCTCCCCTTACGGAGGCGCGATAACACTACGAGGAGAGGGCGAGCATATTGCAGAATCGAAAACAAAAGATTATTTATAAAAAAATATAATTTACTGAAAGTAAAAATAAATTAAAAACACACATTTATACAGATATAATACACTTATAAATGTATTAGTATGCAAAATGATTTCTATTAATAATTTACAATACTAAGTTAAGAATAAGTTTAATAATTACCATTGACCCCATGGTCTTGTCATATATAAAATTATATACAAAAATTAACATTTATCTTGATAATTTGTACAGTTTATAACTAATCATTTAACTGCTGATCAAAAGTTTCGCTATTTGTTCCCCAGGGCCACCGTTTTCCACAAAGGCGGGTGTATGGGATGTATTGGGGGGGGGGGGGGGGAAGAAAAGTAATAAATAAGTAAATCCTTCGCAAACACTGCCAAGGTCATTTTATTGCATTCTAAAACCTTCGGAATACTGTTATTGATAGCAGTGCACAGAAAAGATCGAAATTAGAAAGACGTATATATACGTCCGGGATAATTAGCGCTTTGACTGAGCGAAACGTTTATATATACCGGTGGCACTTGTTAATCTTAGTTTTCTCGTCAAAGTACAGAATCAATACATGGTTACTGTATAGACAGAGAGGCGCAATAAAAATACTGATTGAATATTGGGTCGCAAATGTTAAAATTTTTTGTATTACTGATCTATACTGTTGCAGTTTGAATATTCAGGCGTGGAAGTTTTTGCTTACATATCTTCACTTTTAGATCCATAGTATTGTATTATTTTATGTTTAAAGAGAATCAAAATAACTTATGAGTTAATTTTTTAATATGTATATTTTATGAAATTTCATAAAATATACATATTAAAAAAATAAAGAAATCCCCATAGTGGTAGATTCAATCCTTAAAAGCATTAATTAAGTAGACAAGATAAAAGTAAAGGATTATTTCTAAGAATGTTAAGAACAAAATAAAATTTCTTGAAAGCTTTAATGAAAAATAATTCCTGAAGCAGTAAGCTTTCAAGTTCTCTTTTAAGTCAACACATTTTTTTTTGCACCCAATTTCGCCAATGAAGCCTGAAATTAAAATCCTTAATTCCCTACGATGTTAAATATTTTTCTTAACTTTCCTTCAAAAGAGTTGTTTATCATCTACCGTTTCTTAAACATTATATTAGTTCCATTAGAAGTAACCTCTACACATGGAAAACATTAAATGAATTTTGCGCAAATTGGCATTTTCTATAAATGCAAAATTTTGATTGCTGAAAACGGATGCAAAATTTTCAACTTCAGTCAATTTTTGAATTAAAATATATGTCCAACTTAAAATATATTGCATGCGATTGAATAAAAGTATTAAAAAATCAATAGTGTCAAGCAGTTATTCAAACACAAGATTGTATTTTATTTTTTAAAAGAATACCACTATATGTTCGACATGTTTTTAGTATTTGAACAAGCATGATTGCGAAAACTGCTCAAAATATGAAAAACAAATATTGATCAGAATTTATCTACGTTTAGAAACTCTCCCGTACAACTATATGTTGCAAATTTTATCTGAAGTATTACACTCATCTACGATTATTCGTCTTCAAACAAACAAATATCGACAAATCCTATTTTCAATTTCCATTATGCATATTTTAGCATGAATCAGCCGTGACTACAACTAGTATCTTTCAAAGTCATCTTGAAATATTCCCCCTAAATACTTTTTGACAATCTACCACATTGGTAATTCCTAGAGAAGGAGGAAAACGTTAACATACTTATCTTGGAAATCTATGGTTTGAACAAAAGTAAGTCAATGGAATTAGACATTGGATTTAAATTTGTCAGCTGGTACTTATTTTGTGACATTCGTTACTCTGTTTGATAACACCCATTACAAGCCACGATGTGGGCAGGAATGGCTTGAGTCACATTACAATTCGGAAAAGGAGGGTAAACTTTAAGACCCCCCACATACCGTTGAGTTCAAGTATGTCCAATGAGAAGCCTAGCACACAAGATTAACTTCATACCGTCATTTGCTTGACCCAAGCAAAGTAAAACCACGATGGATTCCTACATCCCACTCATGTACGGGACCTGCCTCCAAGAGGAACTGTTATGTTTTTTTAAATCGGGTAGCAATTTCTGAAAAAGTAAGGCATCCAACATGTGTAGAATCTTTATGGCTGCCCTTACAGGCCAAACCATCTGCAATCTCTTCCCCATTGACATTCACACGCGTAGGTACCCAGGGCAAAAATAACTTAACATTCGCACTCAAAATATTTAAAAATTGGACATTATGTGTTGTCATTCTGTCATCATGACTCTACCATTCAGTTAGATGCTAAATAGAGAGAGCTTCATCTAACACTCAGTATTCAAATATCTGTGTTGACATTCATATTAAAACACAATTTCAAAGCCTCTTCACAATAGCTTTGCTCGAAAAACTGAGTAGAAGTCAGGATTTCTCTTACAGATTCTAATACCATTCCCCTTTTTGATGAAAATTCCACTACCCGAGAAGCGCTTACACCCATTCTGCCATCAGTACTGATCTGTAACATATAACTCGGTATTTTATGAGTAGTTTCCAAATCAAGCTGCCTAAGATACCTTGGACGTTGAGTACCCTTTTTAGTGTATGAGAACAATTCTGCATTAATAAGACCTGTTCAGGGAAGCGACGTACGTAGCAACATCCGTACAGCAGCCCAGCGAGACATATTTCACTTCATTATGCAACCATCATCCCATGCTTTAAGCCTGGGGTGGGCATTACGTCGATCGCGATCAACTGGTGGACCGCCAAGACATTTTGCAATGATCGCCTAAAAATTTAGTAGTTAGTAATTATAAAGAAAAATTCAAATTTGGCTGACAGTACGCAGAGTCTACTCTGCTCTCAGATTCTACTGACTATAACAACAAAAACTAACTTAAAATAAAAATGTTTTATTTTTTTAATGTATTTTGAATTATTTCATAATAAATGCATTATTCGATATAATTATATTTAGCTATTATTATTAAGTTTGTATCTTGCGTTTTGCTTTAAACGCGGTATTAAAAGTATGTTTTTTCTTATTTTAGTTATGTAAGTATAAGTATAATATATTCCGCACTTATTATTAAATTATAATAATAACCATTTCCTTACCTCACCACACCTACGACATTGAGTAGTAGAGCACACAAGAATTTTTAAAGGGATGGGGGTGGAGGGTTTAATCTCTACCATTCTCGTACATACCCTAAATACGCAGTCAAACATATTTTTTTTTTGATTTTGTCGATTTTCGAGAACAAAAAACAGCAAAAAATAAATTACTGATTAAATAATTAACATAAATAAATAAAAAAAATTACTAATATAATACTTAAATAAATTTTACTTACTTTATAGTTGAGACTATAATGAGAGAGAAGCGGAAAAAAATGAAGAGTTATGAGGGAGGGTCCGGACCAGTGAACCCCTACCCCGCTGTTGTGTGCGTCACTGACACTGGGTGGACCGCAACTCCTTGAAAAAATTAGAAGGAGGCCACTCCCGGGAGAGTCTGCCCACCCTTGCTTTAAGCGGACTTCCTCCTCTAAAGCAACGTCATTACGTTTAAAATATTACAATAAAGCTAAATTCGTTTCCATATAATAAATTCTGTTTTAAATAGAGTGACTGTATTATTTTTGAAGTCAAGGTGAAAACACCTATGATGCGTAAAAAATGTTTGGTAATTTTTTTAGTATCCTTACTGTTCTAACTATATATATATTTACTTGAACTTAACCCAGTGGCGCAACAGCCCATGAGAGCCAAAGTCTTCTGTGCCTATCTGAGCTTTCGTGACCTTAGGCGCTAGGATGCACATGTATACGTTTTGGTCAAGTGGTCAGTCTTACACGAAACCCCCAGTGTTCAGTCCCCATGCAAGCTTGGTACTAATTTTATCGACCCACTGAAGGGATGAAAGGCTGATTCGACCTTGACCACCACAGGATTTGAACCCCGGATCTGTGGTGAGAAAGCGCGTTGCACTATCACTCAGTCTCAACTCTCAACTATTTATTAGGTTGTCAAGTATGAAATGGAACAAAGATAGATTAAGTAATTAACCTCATTTAGACTCCATGTTTTGGCATAATTTGTTTTTCGTGTGAAAAATAGATCTTTTTCTCTTTGTAACGCATATTTCAGTTTGAAATAAATTAACAAATCATCTTAAAATCTAAGTTTTAATTGGAAAAAAAATCGAACTTAATTATGTGCATTTTTTGCTCCATTTCTTACTTGACAACACAATATCTAGATAGATACACAAGCGGTACTTTAATGTAATGTAATGAATTACAAAATTCCTTTCCTTTCTCTGTTTAATTTAATAGTCTTTCAAAGGGACTTACTCCGAATTTTCTCTACAGTTATCATTAGTTGAATATAAACATCTAATGTACGAATTCATTGAACTAATTGCTGACTTAATTTCATGTTTACTACACATATCTAATTAGAAAAATTTATTGGCATTAAATGCCCGTCCAAAATAGGTGAAGTAATTTGTATCAAATGTGCTTATATAATTATTATACCAGTATGGTAACATTAATTTAAGTACCATATATTTAATAGATACATAGTTAAATTGACTATTTTATGCAGCAGAGTTTAAAATTAGTTGAATTATGAGAGATATTATTATTTCGCAGTTTATCATTGAAAATGCTTTGAAGTTTATAACCTCATTAAACTTGTTCATATAGCAATTTCCTATTCCATAGAACTCCCTTTCCCTGTTTTCCCAACATGACGGATTAAATATGTCTGACAGAATATAAACAATATTGTAATTATTACCAACGAACTGATTGTCCATTATAGAAATAACGCTGCTGGTAAAATTTAAAATTTCGTCCGTCGCTAAAGTTAGATTTTAACGCGTACATTATAGGTTATGAACTTTATGATTATTTTTGTAGAACTAAAGTACAGGACATATTCTGATACTAAATTCTTGCCTTGAGTTTTTTCCTTCGTTTTTTGTTAATCCTCCATAGTCTGACGAATTGAGACATGATCCATAAGACAGTTCACTCCCAGAAAGTCAAGTTCGTGAACGGAATACTTATAGATATCTTTCCCAGAGAGTTCCACACAAATCCAGATGTGCTCAGCAGATGCTCGGTGATCCTGACACATTACACAAATGGGGAAAATCGTCTTGTTTTCTAACGAGAGGTACTTGATGTAACCACCGGCAAGATGTGAGATTTCAGTCTTAATCTGTCACATTTGAGCCAAACATGGTATATTACCCACTTACCTGTGATGTGGTATTTGCTATACTGTTCGAATTAATTGGGACAAATGGTAAAAAGCGATTTTTTTCTAAATCCAAAGATTTTAAGCATTACATACATTAAGTAGAAAGACAAATCTCTATATTAGTACGAAGTATGTCAGTCCATAGCAGAAATTACTTCTTCAACTCTTCTTGGTAATTGACTCCGCTAGTGCACATCTCCCCTGTTCTTAACTTCATCATCGTGGAATCACACTTGTATAGCACTTTTCGTTATTTATTCTGCGGTCGTGCAACTCATCCTAGCTAAACGATTGTTGAGAATATGTCATAAATTCTCAATAGGATTTAGATCTGGTGAATTACCAGGCTAATTAAGCACTTTTATTTTATTTTCCCACATAAAATATGGACCAGTATCGAACTGTGACAAGAAACCAAATCATGTTTAAATGATCTGTGAAGAGTTTCCATGGATGGAACAATTCTGCTGTGTAATATTTCTATGTGTTTGACATAATTCATAATGCCTTTAAAAAGGAACTAAGCCTTTATAGACATTAGTTGTGAACAATCCCCAACACATCTGTACAGAAGTGTATTCTACAGCAGAAGTATGTAGCCAGTGTATCATCTGGCAGCAGAGTTTCAACTTCACTTCGTCATATTGCAAGTAAAAGCAATTCGTCACTGAAAACTACCTTCTTTTAGTCGTTAACAGTCCAGGATCGGTATTTTTGATCTATGCTAAGCGCTTTATCATCCTTTTCTGAATCAGAAATTGCACTTTCCTCTGAACTGATGCTTTACGACTAACTTTTAGAAGATTTTTCTGTACAGTTCAGGTACTCATTTCAACACCATAATCCAATAAGTGCCTTCGAAAGTCTGTGCTTATCTTACTCTGACTTATTCTGCTATTTCTTATGAGAATTGTATCAGTTCTTTAGGAATGTTTCGTTTGAACCCACGCTTTCCTTTTTTTATTTTTTGAGACGATGATCAGGATTCTTGAAATGTTCTTAAAATTCTTGAATCATTTGATTGGCCTACACGAACTACGATAGCTATATCTCTCACAGTCATAGAGGTGTGTTTATAAAGAGCGATCATTTTAGAATGATTCCTCGGAGTAATATCCATCTCTGAATAAGTAAAAGTAAAATGTGTTACGAGGAACGCAACAATTATAGCCATCAGCTACCATACTAAAATGTTCAAAACTGAACTACTAATGTACTAAAACTAATCTAAGGAATAAATTGCAGCCAAGTTTGATCCGTAACATTACTTCTCGGCAGACATAATCGGCTTGACGTGTTCGGGACATAACTGGTAAACACATACCAACTCCGTCAAGAAAAAAATGTTTGTCTCAATTAATTCGAACAGTATAGTATGAAGGTATTAAGGAGAGAAATATCTCCCAAGCAACTGAATGCTGCATCTTTGTAAACCATTGACAATTAATTCCCATTAAGTGAACGGCTACACTATTGAGAAAGAAGCCATCAGTAAAAAAACTGATGGCTTCCTTCTAGTTAAATATCATGGTTCTGGAGCCGGTACCTTTGTGAATTGTGTTGCTTTTACCTATCACTGGATATTTTCACTACTGCCTTTGATGACGAGATTGGAGTTATTGCATAGCGACTCTTTAGGTGTGTCTGGGGGAATGTTTGACCCTTCGATTGATTTGACTGCTTACAAAAATATTAAAATTTCACCAAATATCATATATAAAAATCAAGTTCGAGATTATAAATAAAGTTATATTATTTTTTGAAAGCTTTTAAGTGGCTGTTAAAAGTTGTCGCTGATGGAACGTGTCTGTCAGTATTGACTATTAGTTTTTAGCAATATGTTTTAAAACATACTTAAAATAAACACTGAGACTTTGAGAAATATTAGTACTGATTTTACTAACCCTTAGCATCTGGTATCTGTAAAGTGGCCGTCGGGTCAAGCTGGTAGGTATGCACACACTCAAAGATTATACTAACACTGCTTTATCCTATATATATTATTTGTGAGTATATAAGTAATGTGTAGAGACCCTGAGATCTTGGACCATATGTATTGTATATTATTTTAGCGTAGATGTGTATTTTAACGTCAGAAAGTACATTTTTTTGTTTTGCTTCATTTAACTTAATAATTTTTAAATAATCTTTCATTTTCTGTTTTTTGCTAAGCTCGTGCTCCCTCCCCCATGTAGGCTTATGACCGCTCCTGAGGGGGTCTCCAACAGTTCGAGAAACGCTGAATTAAGGCCAAACTTCTTAGAAACTGACTTTGGCATAGCTAACTTGTATAGCCTTGAAATTAATTTTGTTTCATAGAATAATATTCCATTGCATTGTGCGATTGATTGCTCGAATTAGTACAGTAAAGAGTCGAGGAAAATGATAAATAGTTTAATTATTAAATTAAAGTAAACTTTCAATCATTCAAAAATCGTTAGTAAATTAAATAACAAATATAGCAGCTCCAAATTCTCATAACACTTGATATGGTGTATGTGCTTGGTAAAATAAGCCTACAATGTAGGATATTTGTTTCACTTTCATACGTTTCTTAAGGCAAATATTCATTGAAAGTATCGGAATAATTTATTTTTTAAAGCTTTTTGAGATTTGAACAATACACGGAAGCACTCTGCAAGCTGAATTTAATCTAGGAGAAAAAACAAGCACACCAAATTAGAAAAACTATTTTGAAAAACGATACAATTCAAAAGTATTTATTATTTATTCCACCACTTTTTCAGATTATTTTATTATGCTATTTCCATTTTTCAGCTATCAACTCTTTCTTCTTTAAGAATATTAAATTTGAATAAATTCAAAAATTCTTTGGGAAGACTTTCACGGAAATCGATACATGAAAATATTTCGCATCCGTTCTTGATTCAAAATTTCTTTTAAGTGATGCGTGTTTTTTAAATAAAAGTCCAAAGTGGATCTTTATGTAATATTAGTTACTTCTCACCTGCTGCAAATAAAAGTTTCAAAAAGAAATTTATGAAGAAATTCTTTACGTGAGAATTCGATATAATTAGTTTTGGAGATAAAAAACACTAAATGAATACCTAGCATTCTATATTACAAAATAAGCATACATTTTACGATGCTAATTTTTTCGTCTGCTTCTACATACAGCATAGGACATGAGATTACATAAAAAAATGTATTAGAATATAAAGTAATATATTTAATTATTTTATATATAATAATATTGCCTACTTTATTTGCTCTTTTACAATTCTATCTTTTGTCAACATGTTTAGGGAGGAAAATGATGCTTCAATCGTCCGAAGACTGAAAGATAATGATGTAGAAATCTGTCTTGGCTCCATGCCTGGAAAAATGGAGTGACTTTCACTTCTTGGGTAGCCTTGCCAGAAGTATGCACTCCCGACGTACCTCGCTCACCCCTCCCAGGAGAGACAAATAATAGAACTTAAGGGTTCAATTCAACACCTTAAACACTGGTCCTACGTAGGAGATAAAATCAGTTAATCTATCCTACAAAATGTTACGCTCGTCTCCCTCCATCCCAAAGTATATTTTCAATGAATTCCGTCCCATGTCAATATATATGCAAATTAATTGGCTTACACTCTTGCAAAGAAGGTTCAAGGCCATCCTGTCCTTCCACCTCAGATCTCCTATATGTAGAATTATTCTCCAGGCAAAAGGCCCAAAATAAAGAAAATGGTCAAAACATCCGTTTCATAAAGGGTATAAAGGCGAAAAATCGGGTCTTTATCTCTTCCTTGTGACAGACGGTCCAAAACTTGTCTGTCCCAACTTGCCACTGGGCACTTAAAAATCTCGCTTTTTCTGGAAGCAATAAGATGTTTCCCATTTTCCCTAAATGCCAGCTAATACAGACAGCACATGTTGGGCTTTCTTGAACTGGTCTGTGAAGATATTCATGACAGTCAACTTCTAGTATCGTATTTCATTAAGGTCATCGGCTTCACACTTATATGGTATGAAGTCGTCTGACGAGACGGGAGATTAATAACAACAGCACAATTCTATTCTTATACAAATCATCGAATGATATACAAAAAAGATTCGGAAATGTGATTTGAAACAATTGTTAACGATTAATAAGGAATAAGATCAATATTTTAACTTGAGTTGTAAAAACACAATAATATTCTCTGTTGAAAGTATATTTTATATTTATTTTATGAATCAATGAAATTTCTTTCTGCGAATGCACAGAGATTTTTATATTTAGGTAGTAATGATTTCAATTCAGTTTGAAATAGCTGAGGTAAATATGATTTATATAATTATTCCTTGATGTATATTCTCAATTCCTTTTCAATTTAAATTTAGAATATAAATTATCCCTTTTCTTTTATTCAATTTAAGCATTTACAAATGTATACAAAATGTCTCACATATTTAGAATTTTTCTCCACGCAAAAGGCCCAAAATGATGAACAAAGACATATATAAAGGCATATACAATTGTATGAATTGCATGAATTATTTATTCAAATTGAATTGGAAATTAAATTTCGAATAATTACAAAGTCAATATTCATGTTGCTTATTTAATTAACAATTATTATAATTAAGGCAATTTTATTAAAATGGAGCTTATGGTCTTTCAAATATCAAACGAACAAAATAACGCTAGAAAAAAATAATTATTACAATAAAATAATACATTGTTAATAATCTTAATTCTATACATCTTAGAGGTGAATGTATTTACAATGTTGTACTAATGAATCACGGAGCAAAATCAGAGCGAATTTCAAAATCGAAATAAAATCTGATAATGAATAACACAATAAAATTAATGTAAAAATGTATTCAAAATTTTAATGATAGGTAAGAGTGAGTGAATATTATATAACGTCGCACTGTTAAGCTACACGAGGGCTTTTGACGACAGACCTTCTAATTTTGAGCCATTTTCAAGTGACAAGTACGACACCTGAGCTGGCACTCTCTTTTCTATTTACCACACCAACGGGAGGAGGTTTGAGCTCTCGACAGATTTTACGAAGATCGTTCCCCTACTCAGCGGGTTTTCAGTGGTACTGGGCTCGAACTCATGACACGCCAGCCACGAGTCCGTTACTTTAACCACTAGGCTTCCGCGGTCTCAATGAAGGCGTGATTTAATTCTGAGAAAGAATTTGTACTCATTCTAAAGTTACTCATTGTAAAAGGAAAATCTTTTGTGTGTGTGTGGCTATGACATTAATTCAGATTGCAAATTAAATGATATATGATAAAGGAATTAGAAACTTCGTGTTGTATTCCCTCATATATCTCATTTAATAACTGCTTTCATGAGTAATGAACCTAATATGAGAAATATATTGTAATAAGAAAAATTATTTAAGGGCTCTATTAAATATATGAGTAAAATACACAATTGATTATTTTATTTTATTATCAAGTTTAAGTGTTATCTGCATCGAAACACAATTGAAAGAAAAAAAAGAAATGAATATAACTATTCAAAATTTTATTAAAAAACAAGTAAATTTATATGTCGGGATTTTCAAAACATTTTAACTTGTATTAATTTCGTGGTTAATTATTTGGATGAGCGATTTCAAAAAACATTATATTTTTCTTACTTTTTTATACCTAATAATTTTTTTCAAAAACATGAAAAAAATAATATTCCAATCAGTTGAATATAATTTACGTTCTTCACCCACGTCGAGTTACTTTTTCGCAAAAAAAATTATAATTTTAAAAAGAAAACATTTTGGGGATAACCATCACATTCTTCACATATAAATAATTTAGAGAACTTACTCATATATTTTTAGAAATTAAAATTTTTCAGAGAGGGAATTGGTAATGTTTAGAAAAAATTTAATTGTGAAACAGGAATTTTTAAAAGTAATTGAGTTTTTTACTTTAAAGTTATCAAGAAATTACATAATTTCTGCTACAATTACTTTGAATTATATTTCTTCCCCTGAGAGAATCAAATCTAAATGAGAAATCAATTAAAAAAATTCAATCCAAAGGAATTTGGAATAATCCTTTTCTCTCTGTCATTTTTTTATATCTGATTTCTAGTTCAACTTTTTTTTTACATTTTAACTCAACCAACCTGTGTTTAAAGCAGCATATGTTCTTAAACTACTAATTTCTAATCGAATTACTCCAGTTTTCTTTCGTAATACATATCCCAAATTTGACTGACATCTGAAACAAAGGAATGTCCGAAAAAATTATTGAATTTTCGAATGTCAATTCTTAAGAGATGTTCTTCACTTTTGCTATGAATTAAGATTTATTACATTCCATTTCCCATCGTTGATATACGAAAGGTTTTCCCTAAATTTGCTGTTAGTTACATAATTCATGTTGTTATAATCATCACACAATGTGAAGCGATTTAATACATTGAACATGCTAGATTAGCTAAAATGTAGTATGAAACCTTTCAGCGAGAACCATTCTCAACCGTTGAATATCTATCTTGAGATTTGCAAATACATTTCCAAAATGGCATGATTTGAAATTATTAAATATATTCAATCCATCTAAGATTTGTTCAGGCGCTAAATTTACTAGACTGCTAGACCGTAAGGCATTTCATTGCAAATCTCATTCATATGGAATTCATTAAGATAATGAAGGAATGATAATGGAACCTGAAATAGTCAAATATATACCGCATCAAATGTAATTACTAAATATATATTAGGTTCTAGGAGAGAATTCTTACTCACTTCGATAATGTTTAACTAGCGAATAAGAGTGCAGTTTATGTGTGACGGGTCCTTACGCGCTTCACTAACCTTCTCATAAATTCTTTCAGGTTTTATTTATTTCAACCAATCTCCACCGGGAGCCAAAGCGTGATTTATGCAAATGAGATATTTTATATAAGTTCGGGTTTAGCGAGTTAGAGAAGAGGGATTGAAATGAAAGGAGAGAATGAAATGAAATGAAATGAGAAAGTGTTTTCAAGTGTAAACGTAGATTTTGTGAATAGAATCGTTGGGAATCCAACGCACCGTCGTGGATAAAAATTAGTTCGTAGAAGAACTGCGGGAATAGCTGAAAATATAAGTTGCCTCTTAAAGAAGGAATCCTGACCTTAAGTTGACCCAATCAAGATCCTAAAGAACCAACTAGACGAACCTGCTACAGTATAAGAAATCAGGTTAGTGTTATAGCATTTAATTAAATATACGTGTGTAGGTGTAATTGTACGCGTCGATCTTTCGTGGATTCAGATCGGATTCCGTCGTTCACGATTATTGTTCCTTCTCATTCTCCACTGTGTTTTATTGTTCTTAAAATTGAATAGTATTGTGTAATCTCTTTAATTAAGAAAAATCAATAAATAAGATTAATTTGTTAAAATGACTACTGAATTCTTAACCAGTCACACGTTCGGATTCGGTAATACCCGAAGTTGAGATCTTAGGGGTAGCGATAGGCTACGACATATGTTAAGCATAAAATCCATATTTGTATGGAGGAAAAATGATGCTTTCTTTAACGATTTTATTTCACAATCAGTGTTTCTTCGATTCCCATTTCAAAACAATTGCTCGGTTAGAATTATAAAATCATTCAATTTCGATAAAAGTAAAAATATTTCCCTTGCATCATTTATGTCTCTATGAAGTCATCTTATTTTTTCTGAAGACTTTCAAGCTATTTTGCTTTCTTACATTATGACTTAAAGTCAAACGATTTTGATATAACAATGAAATGTTAAGGGCACTTAATACCTCCAAAATTACCAAATTTTCTTTTTTTAAAGTGAAACTTCTTTAGGGACAGGAGTGAATTTGAAATTTACCTAGTTTTGCGTAACAGTGAAAAAGCGAACGGAAGTAGTGATCCCCCCCGGAATGTCGCCATGGTGAGGAGATAGCGAACGAGAGGAAAAGAGAGTAGGGGGAGTACACCACGTGACTTGCGTCATATCCGTGAAAAAGTTGGATGATTGCTAAGGTGGAATTGTGCATCAAACGTATATCTTGCTAATATGGACGAAAGGCGCTTACGTATTGGTAACATTAAGTGGGTACCCTTGCTACTCTCGTAACGAACTCGTGTGGCTTTTTTTCGTCGTTATTATGCAATAAACGTGCCGTTTTCAACGAATAAACCCACCCAAAATGTTACGATTATATGGCTCGTCCCGTTACGGGAGTATCTGGGGCATTGTGTATATGTCTCTAACGTTCGCGCCAGAATTGCTACGGATAGCGTCTTGTAAACAAACACAGTGACTTCTGTGAGTGATGCATTAAGTTTATATTATTAATTTTTATTTTCATTGAATCAAAATTAATTCTGGTCAGATAGCCTAGAACAAATGCAAAAAGAGGAAAAGAGTTTCGTGAAAGGAAAAAAAAATCAAAACTAGCAGCAAGTCCAGGCGAAAGTCTATATATCACCAGGTACTTCTGTCACAGCTTTTATCATTATCCATAAAGTTTTAGTGCTGTACACATCAGAGATTACAGCAATCATTGGATCCTATGATGATTAAAAGCCGATTATCTTAACTTTAATGTTAATTTTGCTTCAGAAGAAGCCAAGCCACTCATTGAATTCTTGAAACGGACACTGAATTTGACAATGAATACTAATTCTAGAAAATAAACAACAATATACGGAACCACGATTGATGCAGTTTTCTCACATTTTCTTGATTGACTACAATCGAAGATTTTTAGATCCTACTTCAGTTACCACACACCTTTGTGTCTTTCTTAGAAAATAATGATGCAGGAAATTGAATAAAAATATTTTCATACCTTAAATGAAGTTCGAATTTTATTTGATTGAAGTAAGTTCTCTCAGCAGTTTAACCCGTTAACGCCCAAATTATTTTAAAATCAAAATTTTTGAAAAATATTTTAAATTACATTTTATATATCATAAATAGAGTAATTATGAAGTTGTATCCATTTTCCGTAATTAGCAGCTGAGATAATAAGTGATCTATAAATAAATCGCTGGGCGCTTATGGTAGTAAAAGACCAAGTAACTTTCCTGTGGTTTAATATATAAAAAATTACAAATTTAGGGGGAGTAACTTTTGTGAATTTAAAAACAAGTAATGAGATTTAAAAGAGAAAATATCATTTTACTGATCTAAACTTACTTAGTTACAATTTTGTACAGCCAATTTGTAAAAGTTAAGTGTGATATAATGGAAAACATTACAGACAAAGGGTTACATTACATTTTGTACAAAATGTAAGAGACCCTTACATTTTTGAAAGTAGCATCTTCTTTGGTTTTGTCTTTTTCCAAAATATGGTCTTTTATACCTAAACGCACAGAGTGTATTACGTTTGATCTTGAAAGCATCATCAGAGGTCCTCCAATGCCTTTCTTAGAATTTGTTCCCCGTTTGAGGTGCGCAACGGCGATATATCTTCGGATGTTACTTTTATACTTTTTATATTTCTTCCATGAGTACACAAATTTCTACATTACCTGACAGATCTTTTACCGACGGAGTAGTCATTTCATCAGCATCAAAATACTTTTTGTCAGTTA
The DNA here is from genome assembly GCA_019973975.1 of Trichonephila clavata. Classification (NCBI taxonomy): domain Eukaryota; kingdom Metazoa; phylum Arthropoda; class Arachnida; order Araneae; family Nephilidae; genus Trichonephila; species Trichonephila clavata. Next base: position 39,430 of record BMAO01010723.1, read on the forward strand.
ACTCCTCCACATCAGGCGGTAAAGCAATTATATCAGACTCTATTTCCTTAGAAAACATATATTCTAACGCTTCTTCGGTGGTGTGAAACACTTTACGCCGAGACATTCTGGAAGAAATGAAACGGCGAAAACTGATGTTAGTTACCACTAACGCCCAGGGATCTATTTATAGATGAGAATGTTTAAACTTACATTTTAATAACAAAAACAGTTATTTTTCTAATATAAATTAGCCAGAATAATTAAAGAGGTATTGAAAATGTAAAACTCATGAAACAAGTATAACTTACTTTAAATTATTTGTGTTGGATACAAAATCGAAAGCTGCACTTTGAAGCTTCAAAATGGCGAATATTAAACGCTAGCTGCTGGACTGCTGTGGGAAAGAATGTTTCAAATTTCGTTTGGAGGTTTGACCACATGTGTAAGGAAACCAGCCAATGACAATACGAAGTGATTAAAAGATATCGTTTTCACTGGGAGTTCTGAGCGGGAGGTGATCTATAAATAGATCACTGGGCGGTAACGGGTTAATATAATTAGATCTATTCCTGCATTTACGGCCAACGTTGCCAAAGAAGTTTCATTTCTATCGCGTGGCTTTCCGTGTTCATTTTTTTTTTACTTTTCTTTAATCTTATTCTTTGCATTATTATCTTTCGATTGATATATCACTTGTGCATATCGAAAACTTAGAAACTGGATAAAACTTCATTTGAAAAGTCTGAATTATCAAATTAGGCAATTCAACTATGCCCCTTTTTTAGGAAAAAAAAGCTAAAAAGCATTTGGTAAAAGAATTTTAAACCTCAAACTTTAATATGAAAGTCTTAAAGAAAATTCCGGAGAGCACATATGAAGCTAACAAAAGACTGTTGAGATTTTCGCTGGAAAACCTGCATTCCACCGGAAAAACGAGTTCAGGGAATGATGCAACCTTACTTGTTGACATTTGTAAAATAAAAGAGACTACCTCACAGAGAGTAAAGCAAACTGTCATACACAAACACAAAAACATTATAGTCTTCAAGAGTTGGGATGTGACGGTAATCGCAGACTGGTCATGGTCATGAACTAGTAACTGACGTCATCGAATCGCACGTGTCTTAAAACCCTTTGAAAACAAACATATACAAACTTGAAACTATTGATGATTGATTCAATAGTAAGCGTAATCAAACATGCTCATTTAAAACATTTTCATTCCTCTCATTTTCAAACTGGAAACGAAATCATTAAATCCGATAACCAATACATTCCTGACTTATTACAATAAATAGATTTCCACTACTGTATTCTTCTCTTTCTCTCGTGGATGAATAATTAATTTATACAAACGCACAATAGTTGAACATAAGCGGATGATACCAATGAATAATGTATTTCTACCAGGAAAGTTTGAAACATAATTCTATCGAACATTTAGTTAAACTGATAGTTGGATATGATCTAGTATCGTCTGAAAGAACTTGAAGTCAGGAACCAGTTTTTTATATTTTGTTTTAAATCTTGAATACATTATTGGATTATGCAAAGACTACGATTTTAGTTCTTCTGGTTTGTTACAGGAGGAATAAAAAAATAATTTCTCGTGTTGTCCGTTAAATCATGGATTTTTATCCCTCTCAAAAAGTTTCAGGATATCTAATGAAATGCCCAGACAAAATAAGCACTTAATCTATTCGGAAATTGAAAAGTTAGAGAGTTCTTTATTCATGGGATAGTAAAAAGACAAAAGATTAATTCGTATCGATTGAATTCTATACGTCAAAAAATAAGCTTACTAGAATCAACGAGTTTATCAAAATAAAAACGTTGTTTAACATTAATTAATATGTATGTTTTCTAAAAACATAACGTTCTATTCATTATTCTCTTTAAATTTATGTTTCCAATTTTAACATTATAAAAAAGATAAGACTTGATAGAAGTTAATTAAAATCAGTTTAAAACATTTCCGGTTTCTTTGAACATACCCTTAATTGAAGTGTACTATATTTTAATGATTTTTTTAATTTAAGATTTAAAAACTTTTCATTACAGATTTCTTTAATAAGAAGGTAATGTTTTTCTCACTTGAAATTTTGGCACTTATGCAAGAAAAATACCCATTAAAAAAAGTGAAACACTTTAATAAATAATATTTGATTATATTAATGGTATTGAAGATCCGTAACTATACAGAAGATACCCGACTCGCATTTGATTACTTATTTATTTGGAAGTTATTATTAGTTTAAAATAACTACTAAGGTAAATAGGTATTTAATTTTTTAAATATTATTTGAATTTCGAAAAGGAATTTGTCTCAACATTATTTTTCTTCTTTATATTAGTACTAAGATTGTGAGGATATTTTCTCTGCATGTTTCGAGAGTTTTTTTGTTATACTTTAAATAAATCACTAGAGAAAAGGAAGCTCACATTTTTAGTAAAATTCATATGACTTATACTAATATCAAGAAAACATACGGATTGAAAATTGTGAAATAAATGTAATTTGCTCTTCTCGTAAATTGAAAAAAGCTGAGGCATAAATTCTCAACGTGGGCGATAACGTCCCCTTGTGGGCGTTTGAGGCTTTCAAGGGGGCAGTAAAAAACCCAGAGAAAATTTGGGGACGTTGAGGTGGCACGGAGGGGCGTGGGCAGTTTAACTAAATATAGCCTAAAAAGACTAAAAAAAACGCGCAGATTATGTACTAACAAAAGTAAACTTTAATACTGTTTACATATGTTGTTTGTACGTATTTAAATCATTTGTATATCACATGTACGAAAATTCGTATATTTAGGTAGTTTGGGAAGTGCATGAAAAACTTAGATTACATTACATTCAGACCTATATTAAATTGAGAGATGTTGTTGTCTTTGTCACGTGTTGTCTTTGTGAACAGTAGGAGAAATGTGTTTCGTCCACTGCATTTCATTACGCATATTATCCAAGAAACACAATTAAATATGTTAACCAGGAATTAACGTGTTATTCTTTGAAGGCTGAAACTTTCCATTTCTATTTATTATGAATTACTTCATATTGTTAAAATCCCTGCCTGTCTTTATCACAAGTAAGTTATAACTTTTATTCAACTCTTTTAAATGAAGAAGAAATTCAGTAACGTTTCAATTCCAATAATATCCTATCTATGACTAAACTATATAGTATTACACATTTAAATATATTTGTCGCAATATTTATTTCAAATTAAAAAATTAAAAAATTGAGGCTTTAGAAAAAAGATATATTCTAAAAAAATTCTTATGCTATTAGTAATCGAATTTTTTTTAAAACTTAACTATTGTTTTCACCATAGATTATGTATCCTTTTATTTCTCTAGAGTGGGAGGGGGCGGTATCGAAATATTCACTAGAAAAGGGGGCGCAAGTTCAAAAAAGGTTGGGAACCTCTGAGCTGAGGAGTAGAAATTATTCCCCCAGAAAATTACATATTTAGATTCTAAATATAGGCAATTCCATTTACTATTTTCATAAATGATTCATTTTTGTATCTTTAATGAAAATAAATATCATCGATGTCAACATCCAAAGTATTCTATATACCTGGAAACTGAAACTCAACTACGACCATTTCAGAAAAGCTATTAAAATGCCAAAATAATTAAAATTAAATTAAAATTAAATTAATTTTAATAAATGCCAAAACAGAATTGTATCTTATTGTAGTTTCTTTTAGCATATCTATGGCTTTCTAGGGTGAAACTAGCTCAAAAGATTGAAAAATTATACACTTATTATAACCGTAAAAATATCAAACCGGCAATTTCAAGAATTGCATTCAATTCAGGTAACCCGTCAACACTATATCCAAGCAATCGCGTGGAAAATTTCAATTATATATTAACAAATAGCAAAGTTATTTTATTTCATGTTTTTAGTTTCAGTCCTCTTTTATACCAGCTACTCGTATTTTGACCAAAACAAATTTTTTAATTATGAGATTTATGGGATTGTAAACAACAGATGAAAGTATTTTTAAAATTATTTCAAAACAAAATCATTTTATCTCCGCAGTACAAAATTTGTTATCCACATGCTGCAAAGTCATATTTAGGAAAATAAAAATGTTTTCGAAATACAATGTTTAAAATCGTAACCATCGCATTTGGAATTAATATTTTAGAATCATATCCTATGCAACCGCTTAGCCTACGCAAATAAAAATTATTAAATGTGTAAATTGTGTTCGACCTGAGAAAATATAACAAACTTTAACTAACGGTATTTTTATTAGCTCGTTTAGAAGAATTTTTAAAAAATGAACCAAAAGGTTTTTAAAATCTAAATATAAGTATTTATAAAAGAACTTATGTATACAATGAATGACAATTTACAGTGTAAATCGATATACTTCTCACACGAAAAATATCCACATATCACCAACATGGCTGCTATAAAATATACGTTAAATAAATTTTCCCATTTAATTATCATGCAAACTTTTGAAGCTTTATTCACGTGATTTCTCTTATTTTTAATATTTTTTTTTCTCATAGCAAACGAAATAAAATAAATTATTTATGAAGGAATTTTTACCATGCAATTTAAATATCTGTTCCTTAATATTAAACTTGCTTGCAAATTTGTTTTAATTGTTATGTAACTTTTAACTCTGATGTCCTTATGTATTAAAAATATTACTTTATTTTATGTCTTTTTTTGTCGTATTTCTTAATATATATATACGTTTTTAATTTTAAATCATCCACTAAGACTTCCAAGATAAAAGATTCAAAGTTTCATTAATATTTTAATGGAACCAATTTAATAATTTTTCAATCGTTTGGTCCTTTTAAGGATGTATCGAAGTGATTTAAATTGCTTTCACTTATAAGTTCTCCCTAGAGGGAGGAAATTAATCACTCATAACTTCCATTAGCAATTATCTTTCCCCTTTAGCTTGGATTATGCAATCGTTACTTAAACTATTTCTGATTTTAATTATTCTGGAGCTCTACATACATTTTATTTTTAAGGACTTCAGAAAAATAAAATTATTACAAATTAATTATTTGTTGATTTGCTTTCTACGTGTCCACTCATTTACGCTTACTACACGCTCATAGCCAAATTTTAAATCTCGACTAATGGAAAAAATTTTGGTACAATAAAATACATTCGAAAAGGAAAATAAATAAATGAGGAAGGATTTTATGGATTTACATTACTGTTCAACATTTTCAAAACATTTATATGTTTATTTTAGGTGAGTTCACATACCTTTCACAAATAAATTATCGCTTGAAGAAATATATGGTCGTTTTTAATTTAATGATTTTACAACTAATTAATCATAATTTTTATTTTAAATAAACTCATTTCTCATCAACCATGATAAAGTTTAATGTTTGTTTTAAATCATGGAAATGTGTTAATAACTAACCTCAAATATATAACTAACTACTCATGACGTCTCTGGGCAATTGGCTGGCTAAGTGAGTCTCCATCCCATATCATAGTCTGTTGGTATCTGACAAAAGTAGCAGTCTTCACTGGAGAGGGAACAACCTGATTGGTGGAACGAACGGGGAAAGAGGGAGTGGCGAAGTGGTGCTTGCAAACAGAGTCCAAGAGGAGGAAAGTGAGTCTCGAAGTTGCTGTGTGCCTGCTTTACATTGGTCGAGAGGGTGAAATGAGACGACTCAAGATTGGCTGCCCTGAAGTTGTGAAAAAATTAATATTGAAAGTCTTGCCTGTATGGGTGCAGAATAGAATTTAAGATTTCGGGAACAAGTTATTAAAAATAAAGTTTAAAAGAAAAAAAAATTACTAATTTTGAAAAACTTATTTGCCTCAAACATATAAATAGCAAGAGATAATTTTAAAATTAGAAATGTTAGAATATGATACAGCCAGCAAGAATACTTTTATAAACTGATGTACAAAATTATAAGAGAATTTTTTAAAATTTAGTCAAATATCTCTAGAACTAATGAACAGATTTTTATGAATATTGATCTGTACAAAGGGTTGATATAACATAAAAAAATAACAATTCGACTGTTATAATACATACGTAGCATTTTCTCACCAGGTGAGTGAGTGAGTAAATATTAACGTTGCACTGTTCAGCTACACGAGGGCTTTTAGTAACGGACCTCTTAATTTTGAACCATGGTCAAGTGACGAGGACGACACCTGAGCTGGCACCCCCTCTCCTAACTACCACACTACACCAACGGGATGACGTTTGATCTCTCGACAGATTTAATGTGCATCGCTGCCCTACATGGTAGGTCTGTAGTGGTACTGGGCTCGAATTCATGACATGCCTGCCACGATCCGATACCTTGACCACTTGGCTAGCGAGGCCACCATTTTCTCAACGGATTCTTCAGATATTAAACAGAGGTTGCAGAAAGAACAAATAAAATAGCATACCCTCTTTCAGATATACAGAGCTCTCACTATGATTTAGTACACTGCACACTGTAAATAAGGAGTACACACTGTTAGTAAGGGAGTATTATGAATTCCTGAGGATATGGGTCCCACTAGTAGAGCAACGCTATTTTCAATCCTTGGGTAGTTCTCTGAGGGGTTTCAAATTACAGTCCATATCATTTCAGGCCAGCTCTATAAGGGTTGAGGTCTAAACAATTGGCTGGACAATCCACCCAGCAAATGTCCTCACTTTCCAGAAAATCATTAACCAAATGAACTCTATATGGCCTCACATTGCCCTCCGTTAAAATGAAATCTGCATCAACTGCAGACCTGAAAAGGCAATTATGAGGCCCCAGGACCTCATTCCTATATAGCTCACAGTAGTGGTGGTTCCTATTTCTAAGACATGGAGTTATGTGCGGTAACCAAGTGTGATGACTACCCAGCCCATCAAACCTCAGCTGCTTTAATGGTCAATTTTTTGGACTTCGTAGGGCAGGTAGAGGGATCCTGGTATTTTACGTATGAAAGTATGACGAGAATCTCAGGTTAGGTTTAACCAGGACTTATTAGTGACGACGGAAGACGTCCATTGGTCCATGATTCAGTCTCTATAATTTGCACAATTTAAAAGGATCTCTCCTGAGGATAACGCAAACTATAAGTCCTGTTGCAAATAGCCCTCTCTCGTGAAATCTTCTGAAAACAGTCACCCATCAAACTTGGGCTCCTGGGCTAGAATATAACTACGAGAGATCTGAGAGGCTGTAGAATAAATGTTACGGTCTTCTATAATGGACAGGCCGATTTTCTCTGACCATCGTGGCTTTTGAACAACCTTCAACGGCCTTTATCTTAAAATGGCCTTTATTCTGAAACTGTGTCCATAAGTTGAACACGACACTGAGCTTTAAAATTAATTCTCTAGAATTCTGGATCCAAGACTGGCCTTATTCTAGTCTATCCACAATTCGCCACCTCATTCCATCATCTAAAAGTTGTTGGTTACTCATTTTCACTGTTTAAAATGTATTTTACTGATTGCTGCAAAAAAAAAAAAAAAAAAAAACACCAAGAGATTCGGTGAGGTGTGCTAGTGAGCGATATGCGGATATGAGCATTCGCGATTATAAATTCTGTTCCTCTATTAGTTTTTTTCCCACACACGTATACGATTACGTATTCGACGTACAAGATTTGCATCTTTATTCAGATGAAGTATTTTTATTTTTGTTCAATTCTTTTCTCGAAATTCAACAAAATATACAAATTTTCTTAATTTTGAATACCAATGTATTTATTTGAAGACGACAGAGCTCAGGGAAAAGATTGAAAGAAATCGTGTTACATGACTATTATAAAATATACTAGTAGATGTTAGTTCCAGGATTAGGATTAAACTCAGATAATCCCTGGTAACCCCATAGGAAGCATTAATGGATCCATTACAAAAGTCATCTCTCTTATAATATTTTGTAGAACTGTAGTCTCTTTTGTGTTATCAACTCCTTTATTGCATCTAAGAAAAGGTGAGAAAAGGTAAGGTACAAATTATAAATACAACTTATAACATCTCATAATTTTTTTGTAATTAGAAACATTATTTACTCTTTGTTCATTCTTTTATTACAGTGTAGAATAACTTGGAGCACGTATATAATAGCCTCTTTGTGTTAAAATATTTTCATTTTATATTCTGTTATTATCTTTAAGTTTCTCTACAACGTCTTTGAAGAAAATATAATTATTTTTCATCGGGGATGTTCAGATGATGTGTGTAAATTATTGCATCGCTTGAAATTTTAAATTATCGGCCTCAACAATTACTGGAATCCTAAGTACCGTTTTAAATTTCGTGAGTTATTCTCACTCTTATTTACTTTAAATTCTTTTACTTGATTTTGTCTCACCAATCAAAATCCATTTTCATTTCTTATTGTTGCTATAAAAATTTGCAAATATTTGAAATGTGCAGCAATTTCTTACAACATATAAGTGCTTTACTTTAGTATTTTTTAAACATAAAAATTGTTTTCCCGCTTTGTCTCTAGAAGAATTTTTCTTCTGTTTAGTGTTTTAGAGATGTTTTGTATTTATAGTTTGCCTTGGGGAAATATACATGTAAAGGGGGCTGGCTCCCCCACCCCTCCTTTGGCACGTAACCCCGCTGGTTTTGAAAGGAGGTGAGCGGCATTCACTTAGACCAGGGGTGGCCAATCGGCGGCACGCGTGCTACAATGTGGCACGCGGGAGTCGTAACTGTGGCACGCGAAGACTTATTGAAAAATTACAAAAAGGTTTGAAAAAATTACTGAAATAATTGAATTACAATAGAAAATTATCATGGAGCGAATACGTAAAAAATAGAAATTTTCAGCGTGATATTTTAAAGGCGCTAAGCAAGATTTTTTCTTTTTTTCAGTATAGCGCCAAAAATGAGATTGTGCTCAAAACTTACAATTCCACAGCATTGTAACGTTTCGAGGAAAGTGTTGAGTAACGTGAGACTAAAAACAAATAAATTCTCTCTCTCTCTCGGACAGTCGAATCTGCCCAAAAAAGTCATCCTCTCTCGGGGGCGGTTAATTTTTAACATCTGGGATTTCTGTTCCAATTTCAGCTTCCCCCTGCAGTTCTCAAGTTGAGTTTTTATAGCTGTCAGCGTGATGTCAGATAAAAAAGGTTTTTCCAAAGGTGCTGGTTACTTACGATTTCTGTAATGTCAAGAAGTAATTCGGCAATATATTAGGAGAGCAGTTGTTTATAAGGTAGAAGTAATTCTATCTGCACAAAGTAGCCGCTTTGTAAAGCAGAGGGAGTGAGAACTTGCACCCATGACTAATCAAAGTACTGGATTCGGAGCCTAGAAAACTTGTAGCGTAACATCGACAGATTTTTTCTAACTGTCAGACTCGATTGATTTTAAACTCTGTTTAGCAAGGCGTTAAACTTTTTTCCTTTTCTAAAACTGTTTTTAGAATTTTTCATTGAGCGTAGTTGTTTAAAAGTTTTTATTTTCAATATGTTTTTGAGTAAACCTTCGACATCGAAAAGAAATTGTGAAGAGGATATTGCTGCACGTGATTTTAAAATTTTCTGGGAAGAGCAATACGTGTTAACACATCAAAATGCTTCCAAGCCTATTTGTTTGATATGTGGAATTTGTAAAGCAGTTACAAAAAAATTAAACATTGACCCTCATTTCAAACAACTGTATAGTGATTTCAACAGCAAATGTTGGATCAAATTTGCAAACGGAGTTTATCAATAAAAAAAAAAAGAAATCTTTACCCTGCCAAAAATCTTTGTTCCAGAAGAGAAATTGACAAAATGGAAACAATGGTGAAGACTTCTTATGAACTTTCTTTGTTGTTAGCCCGCATGAAAAATTCATATTCTGATGGAGAGAAGATAATAAAAAAGTAGTCTTTTAATTTTTGCTCAAAATGTTGGTGATCTAAATGTCAAAAATATGGTTGATAAATAGCTTTGTCGAAAAGTACCGTCAAGCATCATATAGATGACATGGGCCAGGATGTTGGAACACAAATTGTCTTTGGACTTCAAAATTGCAAATATTTTTCATTAACTTTGGATGAAAGCTGTGATATCACAGACATAATGCGCAGATAAGCATCTTTATGCTTTACACGAACAATAATTTTGATACTGTGGAAGAACTTCTAGATTTGCGCCAACTAGCAGGTGAAGACATTTTTAAGGAACTTGATAATGTAATTGAAGTTAACAAAGTAGAATGGACAAAATTAGACAGTGTTTGCACAGATGGAGCGCCTTTCATGGGTGGCACAATAAAAGATTTTGTTGCATTGCTTGAAAATTATTTGGGAAGAAAAGTTTTCAAGTGTCATTGTATTATTCATCAAGAAGCTCTCTGTACCAAGGACTTAAACTAGTCTTTCGTTGTTAACCCCGTGGTGCGCTGTATAAACAAAATACGAGCTCGTGCTCTGAATCGATGAAGGTATAGTACACTTTTCCCAGAAGAAACAGAAGAAAATGGCGAGTTACTCCTTCATTGCTGTTGGGTTTAGCTTTTCTTACCGATATAATGGAACATTTAAACATTTTAAATTTAAGATTACAGGGAAAAAATTGCATTTTTCCTACCCTAGTTGGTCATATATCTTCTTTTGTGAACAAACTTTTGTTTTTTGTCTGGATTTTGTAGAGAAAAAATTAACTAATTTCCCATTCACACCTGCAGGAATTATCTGCCAAAGTTAGTAATGCTCCGAACTATGATAGATTAAAAATTTAATATCCATTTTGCAGGATTCTTTCAGTGCCAGGTTTGAGAATTTTAAAGATAATAAAAATACTGAACTTTTCCCTAATCCTTTTTCGATTTCTCTTCAAGACATTAATTGTTACCCACCTCAGGTACAAATTGAAATTATTGACCCAGCACCATATTACTCTGAAAAACAAGTATAAGGAAATTAAGGAATAAGCCTAAAAGTAACATTTTTTCACTTTTGTATATTTTTTAGTTTGGTGGAGAAATTGGAAGTGGGACGCGTAACTTTTGTTTATCAGATTGTGGCACGCTTCCCAAAAAGGTTGGCCACCCCTGACTTAGACTCTAGCAAAGGACCAGAGAGACAGAGCGAGGCAGATCCCCGACGTCAGAGAAAGAATAATTTTTCAAAATAATGAGAGCCATTGAGGCAACAACGCGCATTTAAATTTTTTAATACCGTTATTGTTTTGTCCCATTTTATTAGTTGTTGTCAAAATAAACAGTTTATTCTGTTAATTATTAGTAATCTCTAACCCTCTAATCAACACCAACATAGCATACATACATTTTAAAAAAATATGTTAGCGCTTTATCTACTATACGTGTTTAATCTGTATACTAGAATGAGGTGAAATATAAAAGGACAAGAAAAAGTGTACAAATTATACCTGTGTGTTTTTATGAACTACTAAAATTAATTTGGTATCTGGATATCGCCAATAGTAATGTTGAAATTTGCAAATAATTTCTACTATCAAATTTCAAGTATTATTTCCCAATTATTATAAATTGAAAAATAAAAAAAAAACTCTTACCTGTCAGAAGGAAGAAATGACGCAAAAGAACGACACAGATGAGGTACGAACATGAATATTATACGATAAGGAAGGACAAGACAGAGACTAAAAACTAAAGCTTACATTCGTAAGTTGAAGTAAACAAGCGATTGCTTCTCCGCTACACTTGAAGTTTCAACACACACCGCACTTAAAATTCCGAGAAGTAGTACCATACATACTATTTAACGCTCGTTTCTAAAAAAAAAAAAACTGGCGTTTACCTATTGCATTTAGAAAAACCCAACAAAGCTCTCGTGTAGCAGAACAGTGCAACGTTAATATTCACTCACTCACTTAGCAAAATTCATGTGAACACATCCCTCCAGTTCTCCTTTGAGCTTTAGAGTTTCTTGGAATGGAAGGTCACGAAAGGGAACTCACGGAAACTCTTTAGAAAATTGATCCTCAAATTAAAAGGGTTCTTCCCTATGGAAATCAAACGGTATTTTTTTTCATCTTCAACACAGTGTTCTTTTCTTCATATTTCTTACTTTAGTTTGATACTCAAAATGATAGAAACATTTCAACATCTGGTTCTTTCAATTGGGTCTTTCCGTCCTCAGTAATTTTAGTTGACAAGTAAAAGAAATTTTTACAAAAAAAAAAGGAAGTGTATCAGATGTAAAATGTATTATATAAAAAGCCAACATATTTATTATATTATAATAAAAATTTCTTTAGGAATAGTGGGAGGAGCTGATATTTTGTATACTATGAGATCCACAACTTTTCGGCATAGTGAAAGAAATTTGTTTTTCAAATATAAACATTTATAAATTTTAGATATAGCACATTTTATGAAATTAAAATCTCTCCATTAATTTTTATTTTTTTTATAATTTTTGTAATTATTTTTGCAAATTTCATTTCGTTTATTTTATGGATTGTTATGTTTGCAATTGCCATGTACAATTTTAAAGCTATATATGCATTAGAATTTATGTAACGTGTACCTAAAGGTAAGAACATGCCTTGAAAATAAAAAAAATAGTTCTTGATTATAATTATTGCTCATACAGATTTATTTGAAGTTTAAAAGTGAATTTTTTTACAGGAACAGGTACATATATATATATAGATACTCCAACTTAAAAATTTTACTTTCGTTGCTTTTAATTTAAGTAAGTGAGAGCCATTTAAATTTGGGGCACAAAAGTCGCAAATCTTGGTCGCAGACATCCCATTTACCTTGAAGGTAGCCCTAAGACAATAATCTAGTTTATAGAAAGAAAAAAAATATTACAAATGTTCTACAATTTTTAATGGAACTTTTTAGAGAAAATGTAAGGTTAAATTTTAAAATAAAGAAAAATTATTATTGTTTGAAACAAGAGTTTTAAATCAATCACTTTTTCTTCAAAGTTATGTTTATTGTACGGAATATAGCGGTGCCTATTCAGAAAATAGAGCCCACGACTTATGGATGCAAAACCTAGAAACATGCCCACTAGACAAATCGATCACTCATATACGGAGACTGGTTCCGGCTTTTTACACTGCTGGCCACCGTAAATGCAATACCAAGAAAGACAAGAGATAGCACAACAAAATTTATTTTGTAGATAACATGTTGGCCAAGAATCAAATGATTAAATTTATAGACTTCTGGGAAGTGTGGTTCTTGCCAGAACCAGTAGCCAGAGTAGCCGCCATTGTTGGAGATCACCGCTGCCACACGCCTTCAAAGAGACTTTGGATGAGTTCTTGGGGTACAGCAGACCAAGCAGCTTCCACACGTTGCTAAAGATGATCTGGTGTGGCAGCTGTGGGTGTAATCTGGGCCAATCGTTGAGCAACCATGGACCACATGTTTTCTATCGGCAAAAAATCCGGAGAGCGAGCCTAACAGAGAAGCAATTCAATCGGATGATTGACGAAGAACCTTTGAACAATGCGTGTGCCACGTGAGGTCACGCATTATCCTGTTGATATATGGCTGTGGCCAAGCCCTGAAGGTAAGAAAGGAAAACAGGCTCCAACACCTCGGAGATGTAGCGCTGGCTGTTTAAAGTACTGGCAATGCGTACTAGAGGAGTGCGAGAGTGATATCCAATACCGCCTCATACCATAATACCAGGTGCAACACCAGTGTGGCGGTGCATAACGCAGCTGTTCAGCATCCTCTCTCCACGGTGTCTCCAGACTCGAAACCGACCATCGTGGTGTTGCAGACAGATGCTTGACTCGTCAGTAAAGACAACTTCATTCCATTCTGCCACCCACATACTTCTTTCATCGCACCATTGGCGGTGGAGACGTCTGTGGCTGTGCTTCAAGGGTAGAACAAGCAATGGACGTCTTGCGGACAGACCATTCTGCTGTAAACGGTCTCGAATGATTCGCGCAGACACTGAATGATGTGTTACAGACTCAATGTGCTGTGCTATGGTTCATGATGTGACTGAGCGATCCGTCACTGCCATGCGCACAATTTGCCTGTCCTCACGTAAAGTGGTACACCGAGGTGGATGCGATCGACCACGTCGGTCTGTCGTACCCTCCTGCATCCAACGGTCACATATCCGCATTACAATTGTTTGGTTTCGTCCAACACGACTACCGATTCCCCTGAAAGATAATCCATAAACTCGGTAGGCCACTATCCTTTCTCTGTCGAACTCGGATACTTGATGAAAAGCTGATCGCTGTTTTCTACGAGACAAAACTGATCATTTTTAGAAAAAAACACAAGAAAAACACAATTATCGAACTTGAAATAGTCGAAATCTCCAAGCCTTAATTAGCGATTTGAGGTGGCGCCACAGGCGTGCGGGATGTTTGTCTGCGCTGAAGTTCTAATCATTTGCATATCTTACCTCCGCTAATGCATGTTGTAAATTTCATGTTATGTGTGTGCATCCTTCAGGGTGTAGCATTTACGGTGGCCACAGTGTAAGTTACCGCTACTTTACTGAAGTACGCTTTCTTCCAACAGCGATTTGGCGCATGCGTAGAACACAGCGTGATGAGTTTTGCTAATTCTTGTACAAATTTGACTCTTTATTAAATTTCCATACCGAGGGCTTTATATGAAAATCAATTCTTAAGGAGTGAACTTTAAAAATATTGTACAAGAAATAATTCACCTTAAGTTCTATTCATCTGCAGTTATAATTCCCTTTGTAAGATAGTTAAGCTTCTGTGTTTTTGAAATAATAAAATTATGAACGCAATGGTGCGATATTTGAATAATAAAATATAGTAGTCGTTATACTTGTCAGTTCGGGCTGCAATATATACAATAGGGAATGGAAATATTACCATGTTATTAAGTTGGATCTTTTTTTCCTTTTCCGAGGGGGAATTAGCGAATGCTATTTATGTTTAAAATTAATGTATAAATTGATATATTCTAACACATCAATCCCTAGCACTGCAAAGAAGTAAAACCAAAACAAGAAAAATAGAGAAGTATCTTTCATTTTTAATATTGTTCAATAATAAAAGCAGAAAAAATAATATTTGATGTCACAATCTCATATTATATGATCGCCACTAATTAGTTGTGAAATATTAGATTAGTCAAACTGTTGTAGTTTTTCTCTGGTAAATTTTTTTTCTAGGCATTGAAACTCTTTATCAGGCAGTTAATATGTATGCATGGAAACATTTTTCGATCTCGTACTTATTATAAATTACTGAAGAGAATCTGTACACATAGTCTTTTCTATTAATAATTTTTTGCAATGTTACTAAGTCCTAGTTTAAAAATGCAAATTGTATACAATTGTTGATTATTATCTTTTATATTCCATTGACACATAATGCAATGTTTTCTAATTTCCTCTCTTTTAATCTTATTCATCTAGTAGTAGTGAATTCTCAATTCTAACAGTTAGAAACATACGTAATAATTAAATCTCATTGTTGATACTTAAAAATCAAATATAAATAAGTATAATTTATTCTCATACAAAGTTAAAAACAATGTTAACTAATGAATTTGTCAAACAATATAAATGTAACTTTTGTCAAATTATCAAAATCCTTTCAAACCTGCAGAAAAAATTAAGGTTCTGTTTAATCTTTGAAAAGACTTAATTAATATTTTTCTGATAGAACAAATTCGTATTTAGAATTTTCCTTTGTGCACTATGCATTCAAAACTGTAATGTAGTCAAATTTGAAAATTTACATAATTTTTTCTAATAATAAGTTTCCTTTCAAAGCAATTCGCTACAGCTAAAGGAATTAGTTTTCTCTTATGATTAAAGCATTATTTTTTCTCATCCTTCACAAACCATCCATGTCAAATTTTTCCTGATTACTTTAAAGGATCGACATAAATTTAAAACATATTGTTATGAAAATGCGATATAAATTTGAAAATATTAATATTAAAATATATTTTAAAGGATTTTAAGATATTACTTCTCGTAAATTTTAATTAAATATTTTAAATTTAACAGATTTTCCTTATGATGTCAAAATACTATAAATAAAATTTACGATTTATGTATAGTATATATATACAGGGTGTCCAGCTTTAATGTGACCCAATAGCTAATTCCCGAACCGTTCGGTTTAGATATGCACTTCCAATTTGAAAAATGTTTTAAAACAGGTAAAGCATGTTTTTACGTACTTTTCGAACCAAAAACCCCATTTAGAAAATAATTACAAATATTAATTTTTATACGGTCCCCAGGTCCTATCACTTATATTTAGGAAAAGATGCAATGCACAAAAACAAAGTAAACACAAAAAGTTTCATTTTATTAAGATAAAAACTGGCCGAGTTTGGAACCTTTAAAAACACATATTTTCTTCATTTTCTCGGCAATTTTCAAGAAGCTAGTAAGGGGCCGTCTCCAAAGTGAAATTAGTTGGAACTCTGGCAGGAAACTTTCGCTCTTGCACGTCACTTTTATGTAAATCATTTTTAAATTTAAAAGCATACGTTAACAATACAACAATTGAGACCTTAAGAAATAAAATTTATTCTGTGTACGTATAAAACATAGAAAAAATAAAATATTTTGGACGAAGAAAACATTTCAAAAGTGGTTCCAAAAAATACACTTATTTGCTGCGGCTTCAGTCTGATTTGCTGCGTTTTTGCTGATCATGACGAACGTTAAAAATTTGTTGTGTAGTAACTTTCAATTGCATACAGTCGGATTCTAATATTACGAATTCTAGTACGGGAGAACGAGATGTATACAAATGAAGAATACTGCGAAATGATAATGTTTTATGGGCAGTGTAATCGAAATAAGAGAGAGGCGGCAAGACTTTAAGCCATTAAATTTTACACTCGAAGACATCCATCTTATTATACAATTGCCCGTTCTGTTGAACGCATGTATAAAACTGGGAGTTGTCATAGACGTATCCCCTTGTATCGTGCCACACCTCGTGCCTTCACCATTATTTAAGTTAATTTGGTCATTCTGATATAATAATGATTGGCGCATCGTTCCACATTATGCTATAATTTGAACGGGAAATCCTGTATTATTTTGCTGCTATTTGTTAAAACAAGCTGTTTTAATCTTTTCGGTACAAGTTGTATTTCTTTAATTTAATTTTTATTGTTTGCCATACAGCAATGCAAATTGTCAATCTATGATGTTTACTTCTATGTTTAAAAATAACTATGATGTTTTTCTTTTGCTCTTTCTG
The DNA here is from genome assembly GCA_019973975.1 of Trichonephila clavata. NCBI lineage: Eukaryota > Metazoa > Arthropoda > Arachnida > Araneae > Nephilidae > Trichonephila > Trichonephila clavata. The sequence goes on from BMAO01010723.1 coordinate 56,563, forward strand.
AAGATAGTGAATTACTGTTCTCTAAACTCAATTTATATACTACCCCCTTTTCTGAGCAACTCGGATGCTTCAAATTTATGTAGGCATAACTCGGTCAGTTTTTATCGTAATAAAATGAAACTTTTTGTGTTTACTTTGTTTTTGTGTACTGTATCTTTTTCTAAATATAAGTGATAGGACCTGAGGACCGTATAAAAAGTTAATTTTTGTATTTTTTTTTTTTTTGCAAATGGTTTTTTTTGGTTCGAAAATCACGTAAAAACATGCTTTACCTTTTTTAAACATTTTTCAAATTGGAAGTGCATATCTAAACCGAACGGTTCGGGAATTAGCTATTGGGTCACATTAAGGCTGGACACCCTGTATGTATATATATATATATATATATATACTGGTGTACAAGGGTTAAGCATAATTGATAAATATGTGAATAAAGAAGGAACTGTAAATCACAATGGCGGGAAACGTGATATGCGGGTGTGAAATTGTTATAAAATAAGGAAGAAAATCAAAAGAATGATAATAAATAATTTTACTATTCAAAGTAGCAGTTTGAAAGAAAACTGAACATAGGAAGGATTCACACTTTAAAGAAAAAATGAAAGAAAACATTAAATAAAATACTGATGCTGCAGTTTAATAAGGCGTGTGGTCACCTCTGACAGCCAGGCACGCTGCTCTGTGATTTAGCATACTTGCTATGAGATGATGAATAAGTTGTGGGCTCAAACGGTTCCAAGCTTCTTGGAGAGCTCTCTTCAGTTCTGTAACGGAGCTTGGTGGGTGCGAAAGGGCTGCAATTTGTCTCCCGAGCATATCCCATACATGCTCGATAGGATTTAAATCAGGAGAGTTCGCAGGCCACGACTTGCGCTGGATGGTTTCCGTTTCAAAGAAGTCATCAATCTTTCCGCTCGGTGACATGGCGCATTATCATCCATGAATATGAAGTCAGGACCGACAGCACCTCGAAACAAGCGAACATAAGGCTCAAGAATTCGTCTCTGTATCTTTGAGCTGTCACAGACCCCGTGTCAAAGAAATGGAGGTCCGTGTGGCCATCCATCATGATGCCTCTCATACCATTACTCCCTTGATGGAAAATGATGTCTTTCCGTTATGTTTCTTGGTTCAAAACGTGTTACACGTTCTCTCCATATCGTTACCCGCCGAGAATGACTATTCAGACTAAACTGGGACTCGTCACTGAACATGACATTGGCCCATTCTCCCACACTCCAATGTTGAGTTTCAAACTCCAGTTCAAACGAGCGCATTTATGCGCAGACGTGAGGGGAAGGCAAACTGCTGGTCTTCTGGCATACAGGAAAGCATATTGAGTCTGCTGTAAACAGTTTGTCTCGAAATTCGTATTCATGTGGCGACTGTGAGTGCCGAACCCAGTGCTCTGGCAGTACTGCCCTCTGACGTCGCGCACTTATTACCAGATATCGGTCTTGGCGAGGGGTTGTGATCTTGTCGACCTGATACTGGTTGTCGGGTAACATCCCCCGTTCTTTGAAACCTCTGCTACAGTCTTGAGATCACAGACTGGTCCACATTCAGAATTCGAGACACTTCGGTTTGTGATCGTGAGGATTCCAGCATTCAACGATTCTTCCTTTCGTAAACATGTCTAATTGGCGTCTTTGTGCCATCATTCACCTTGTTTGATGGTTAGCAACGTTCCTTCACTCAACAGTTGCACAAAACTCGTCTAATCTGCCTATGCTGCGTGAATCGGTTTATCCGCGTTCCGACATGCGCCTTGTTTCGCGCAGGACGTAGTCGACTGAAAAGTTTTGCATAAACCCAATGTTTCTTCTTCACTCAATCTATATCCGCAAGAAATTTGGAATAATTTTACGAATATTTACACCATGCTTTTCGCATTTTACGATTTATGCTTAACTTTTGGACACCAATGTATATTAATCTTGGTCAAATTTTCAATCGTTTATAAAATACTTTCTATTCATCCAATCAAATTTAAATAATTCTTTTTAAATTTGTAGTGGATGACACTAGATGTAAGTGCAGTTTTTTCAAATATTAATTCATTAATTGCCAGTTAATTAATTAAATTAAATTAATTACCGGTTTTCGACACCAAGTTAGATTTGTCTCCATTGTTATAACAATGTAACTGTTAAAACAATGATAAAACTGGTTTTTCAGCCAAACTAGCTAAACTGGGTGTCTATTGTTACAAAAATGCAGACAAATGATGCTATAATTTTTCTATTCCTACTATTAGTTCATTCTTTCCCACATAGATAGATGTATTTCTTGTTCAAATTTTTAATCGTTAATAAAATACTTTCTATTTGTCCATTCAAAATAGGAATTAACTATATATATTTTTTTTTTATAATTCTTGTTTCTCCTATGAAGCTAAGCTCGCCAAAAATTGAGAAATTTACTTAAAATAAGTTACTTCTCGTCAAGAAAAAATTAAATCCTCAAGTCTATTGTGAAGATAAAACATTTAAAAACCTAAAAGCTAGGATTAATCTAAAGTCATCATACAACAAGTGTAATCCTCATAACACTCACTGGTAGAGCGATATTCCTCTTTAGAAAATACCCCAAACCCGTATATGTAGATCTTAGACGGTCGAAGATTAATTGGCAGTCAAATATGGTGAATTCGGGTTCAGTTTGTTAAATCTCTCTGCAGTGTAACAATTATTTATAAATTTTGAACGGGAACAGAAAGACTACAAACCTTATTTACAAGAATTAAGGACAAAAGATTATGAACACTTTTTCATAGCGACCACATTCCTTCGTCACATGATCTGTACTGAAGTTGAGTTGTCACTAGGGGGGCACTTCTGCTGCTGACAATAGTCAATTACATTTGTTTTGACAAGGGCGGTGACAAACTCAGCCTCTGGCTCAACCAGCGTCTCTACAAGAACTGAAAATCTTAGGAGTTCTTGAAGTATTGGCTATTTGAAATTATGTGTACTTCCCTGGGTAAGAATATTGAGTTTTGAAGCGCTATCAGAAACAAATAAAAGTTCACTGCTTGTTTTGGGGCAGTCGTCCTCTCTTTTTCAGTGAGACTATTGGAGATGTTTTAGTATTTTTGAAATTGTGTGCTAATGTATGGTAAGTCACTATCTTTTCCAATGGTTTGTCTCAGTTGCAGACGTTTTGCTGTTTGTACTGAGTTATTCATTTATAAGAGTAGATAAGTATTTCTAATTATTTCTGGTAACTTACTAGACCAGTGCTTCTCAAAGTGCTTCTTTTTATTGTATGGGGGGGGGGGCTCGCCCCCTTCCATACAATGACAAATATTGAATTCAATAATACTATACTTTGATGCTAAAGTTGATGCTTTGATGCAGTACGACATTAACCTCTTAAGTGCCACCGGCGTATATAAACGTCTCACTCAACCAAAGCGTTAATTGTCCGGAAGTATATATACGTCTTTCCGAAATACGATCTTCTCTGCTCACTGCTATCCATAAAATTATTCCGAAGGCTTTGAAATGCAATAAAAAAGACATGACAGTATTTGCGAAGGATTTACTTATTTATTTCTTTTCATCTTTCCTCTCCCCGATACATCACATACGTGCACCTGCGTGGAAAATGGTGGCATTGAGGAGTGAATCCCGTATCTTTTAATCGGCAGTCAAGGGATTAATTATAAACCGTATAAATTACTAAGATAAGTGTTAACTTTTGTAAAATTTTATATAGGACAAGCCCATGGGGTCACTGGTAATTATTAATCTTGTTATTATCTTAGTATTGTTACATTAATTATAAAATACATTGGGCAGTACTGATGCATTTATAAGTGTATTATATCAGTGTAAATGTGTACTTTATATTCTATTATACCAGAATGTATTTTGTTTGTTTACTTTCAGTAAATTAATAATTTTTTAAATAATCATTTGTTTTCGACTTTTCAATATGCTTGCGCTCCCCTCGTAGAGTTATCATGCCCCCTTGAAGGAGCGTGCCATACAGTTTGAGAAACGATGCACTAGACTGGATAAATTTCATCGTAAAAATGATTCTATAAATAGATCAGATGGTGTAATATCTGTAAAAAAAACTATCATTTTAGAATTGCTAATCTAATATCTGTAAAAAAATAACATTTAGAATGATAACTAATATGTAAAAAAACTATCATTTTAGAATTGCTAATCTAAAATTATTCATGTTCAGAATGGGCGTGGTCTAGTACAGTGCTTCTCAAACTTCAATACTGGCCACCCAATTTCCAATAATGATATTCGTCGCGTCCTTTTTATGCAGTAAGAA